>JACEIK010006368.1:0-92137 GCA_018107945.1 Datura stramonium
ACCAAAGCTAGACCATGCCAAATAAATTTTGAATATTTAGAATTATGTAAAAATAAAATTGATTCTTTATTATAAAAAGGTCTTATAAAATCATCAAATCGCAATGGTCGTGTATTATTTTTTATGTTAATAAAAATGTTGAATCGGAACGAGGAGTTTCAAGGTTAGTTATTAACTATAAACCTTTAAATAAAGTGTTAAAAAAAATAAGGTATCCAAATACTAATAAAAAAGATTTGCTAGATAAATTACATGATGCTATTATATTTTTAAAATTTGATTTAAAATCAGGCTATTGGCAAATTCAAATGCTAAAGCAGATAAATATAAAACTGCTTTTAATGTTCCAATGAGATAATTTGAATGAAATGTTATGTCATTTGGGTTAAAAATGTTTCTTCTGAATTTCAAAAATGGTGAATGATATATTTATACCTAATAGTAATTTTATAATAGTTTATATTGATGATATCTTGATATGCGATATTTTTCAAAACTATAGAAATACATTTTAAACAATAAATTTATTTATGAAAATCATTATACAAAATGGGTTGGTGATATTCAAACCAAAAATGTTTCTCTTTTAATCAAATCGATTTTTGGGACATAATATTGAAAAAGAAAAATGATTCTTATCTGATGAAGTTACGATATAGGATATGGAGGGATTTTAAAGAGTAGGAGCAGACGAGCAATGTCCAAATCAAATAAAGAAAAAAATATTTCAAAAAATAAACAAGTATGTTTTTCTTAAAATAAAATTTACAATTTAATTATTGAGACATTGCAAAACTTATGTATCCTTGAAAAGATCCTTTATAAAAGAAGAGCTATAATTTAAGCTTCAAGAATGTTGTGAAGCTAATTTTATCGATAATAACATCGGAAATTTTTGAAGTAAATTTAATATTGATGGTAGAGTTATGGCATTTAGAGTTTTGCATGATGTAGGTACATTTTATGGTACGAGGCTTGGAAACTACATCTAGAGGATTCGATCATATCCAACCATGTAGGAGGGTTCTCTGAGGCCTTTATGCACCGGTATCTACAGGAGCTTCAAACGAGGCTCGAATGGAGCAATTTTTGTATTTAGAGCGAGACGGTATGAGTGCCTAGGGGTATTGCCTTTGGTTTAATTCATTGTCCATGTTATGCTCTGCACCTAGTTTAGATGATGGAGGACAGGGTTCATCGATTCGTGCGAGGGCTAGAAACCCATTTATTTTGTGGTTATGCGGGAGTGTCTACTAAGGAGCATATGGACATTGAGCCAATATAGGCCTTTGCTCGAGAGGGCCAAGGATTTACTCCATATTATTCATGATACTCGTAGGGGACAGGAGATGAGGAAGAGGGATAGAATTGCGAGGTCTTATAGAGAGTGTAGATGAGACTCTATGGTTCGATTGCCTAGACAACGGCTTAACCTGAGGAGAGTGCTCCACCTCGGCTAGGAGGGCCGATGAGAGACTAGGATTCGGCTCTATTCGGTTCCCAACATCAGAGAGACCTTCGTATCCCCATTGTGCTCAGTACGGTAAGAGTCATCTAGGGTAGTCTTTGTTTGGATCGGGATGTATGTTATCATTGTGGAAAGCCTAGACACTATATATAGCAATATTCGATGAGGACTAGAGGTGATACCGTATAGCTAATGAGTTCAGCAACATCATCACCCTCGGTTTGACCTTCCGGGCCTAGTTCTCATCTTACGGCGAGATCGTGGTAAGGGTAATAGAGGAGAAACTTCTAGTTTAGGGATAGTGGAAAATCGCTTTTATGTTCTAGGTGGTCACCAGGACCAAGAATCCTCGCCTAATGTTATTTACAAGTACTTGATTTATTATTCCATGTTGTTTATGCTTTGATTAATCTATGGTCTACTTTTTCATATGATAACTCTCGATATTTAGTCGAGTTTGAGATATTCTTGAATTTTTGGCTAAGCTATTTGTTGTATCTATGTCAATTGGCAAATGCATTGTTAGTTGAAAGAGTGTTACGTAGTCGTACGGTTCAAGCATGTGATAGATCTAAATAGTTTATCTAGTTGAACTTGGAATGGTTGACTTTGAATGTTATGGTAATGTTGATTACCAAGCAAAGTTTATCAGATTCTAATTTTCGAGACAGGCCGGAGTCTGGAATAGAGGTAATTCCCACTACACCTAAATGTAAGTTTATTTCATACACGAGCTCAAAAGATGGTGCCCAAAGGTTGCATTTCTCACTTAGTACGAGTCAAAGATTTGACTAGCGAGTCGATTACTTTTCGAGTCAATCCCGATAGTAAATGAGTTTTAGCGATTTTCCACAGAGGACTTACTAGGAGTTCCTCTAAGAAGGAGATAGACTTGCCATTGATATAGTTCTAGATACTAATCTCATATTGATCCCTCCTTGCGGATAGTTCTTGCGAGTTAAGGGGAGTTGAAGGAGTAGTTAGTGATTTCTTGAGAAGAATTCATTCGATCTAATTGTATCACCTTAGGGTGCACCGGTGCTCTTTGTGCAAAGAAATATGGGTCATTAAGGATATGTATTGACTACGGAGTTGAATAAAGTGATGATTAAAACAAATATCCTCTTCCCCAGATTGATGACTTATTTGATAAGATACATGGTGCTACATGATTTTTGAATATTGACTTGAGGTCAGGGTGCCACCGATTACGAGGTTAGGGAAATTGATATCCCTAAGATTGCCTTGAGAACTAGATATATAGGCATTATGATTTTTAGTGATGTCATTTGGAAGCCACTAATACTAACAAATTTTATGAGTTTTGATGAATGGGTGTTTAGGTCCTTTTTGATAATATATTTGTGATTGTCTTTATTGATGACATCTGATTATTCCACACCGATCGGCCAGGAGCATGTAGGTCACCTGAGAAATTTGTGTTATAGACTCTCCATGAGCACGGAGTTGTATGCTAAATTTTCTAATTATGAATTTTTTCTAACATTTGTGTCTTTCCTTTTCATGTGGTTCTGATTGAAGGTATAAAAAAGGATAGTTAGAAAATTGAGGCGGTAAGTGTTGGCCCATACCCTTGAATCCTACAAAGGTTTGTAGCTTTGCAGGTTTTGGCGAGGCTACTATCATAGGTTTGTAGAAGGTTTTCTACTATCTACTGTGCCATTGATAAAGTTGACTCATAAAGAAACTAAAATCTAGTGGTCGAGGCATACGAGCTCCCGATTTTCGGGGAGTTGAAAGATAGGTTGACTTCAACACTTGTCTTGACCCCTTTGGAAGGAATTCTGAGAGGATTATGTGGTTTATTGTGACACTTCCAAAATTGACTTGGGAGTTTGTGTTTTGATGCAACACGACAAAGTCATTGCCTATGCTTCAAGGCGAGGAAGCATGAGAGCGAGTTACCATGTGATCTAGAGTTGGTTGCGGTGGTGTTCACCCTTTGATGATCTAGTGTTAGTACCTATATAGGGTACATGTTGAAATTTTCTGAGATCATAAGAGCCTTTAGTAAGCTGTTCCACGAAGAGCTGAATTTACGATAGAGAAAGTGGTTAGAATTGAAAGATTATGATATTAGTATTTTGTGCCATCTTGGCAAAGCTAATGTTGTTCTGAAGCTTTTTAGTGCAAGTCTATAGGCAACTTGAGTGATATGAAAGGCGACATAGTTGAAATAGTAAAAACTTTACAACAATTAGCTAATCAACATATTCGATTGCGATTACTAAAGATGGAGGTATAGTAGTTTAGAATACTATAGAATCCTCCTTGGTGTCGAAGTTAAAAACGGTGACAATATGACGGTCTAGAATTGGTAGTGCTAAGAGTAGCATTCCCTGATAGAAGCGAGCCGTATTTTGAATATGGGCCAGATAAAGTCCTTAGGTACCAGACTTATTTAGGTACGCTAAATATGGCAGCTACGAGAGAGAAAATAATGAGTGAAGCTCATTACTCTCGTGATACACGTAGGTTCCACGAAGATGTACCATAAACTAAAGCTTGATTATGCGGAGTGGAACACCATGAAAAAGGACATCACGAGGTTTGCTGGTTAGGTGTCCCTGGGTGCTCAACAGTGAAGGTCGAGCCTTTAGAAGCACGGAGACTTGACTCGAATATGGAAATTCCCGGCTGAAAATGTGAAGTGATTAATATGAATTTTGTGTGGGTTACCATGGACAACTTTATGATGTGTCCTCCATCACAGGTAATAGTAGACGGAGTTGACTAAATCGGCTCACTTTTACGCCGATCAGATGACTTATGCCATGGAAGTTATGCGGGTGCATATCCAAGTAAGATAGTTCACTGCGTAGTGTTCCCTTATCGATATTTCAGATAAAGACACTCAATTCACAAAATTCTAGAAGTCTTTACAGAAAGATCTAGTCACTCGGATGAATCTCGGCATCGCATTTCATCACCATACAGATGGACAGTGAACACACCATTGATCGTGATATGCTGTGTGCCTGTATTTTAGGCATTGGATGAAGTTGGGATGACCATAATTTTGGTAGAATTTGCCTATAGTAATATTTATTTGGAAAGCATTTATATGGCTCCATATGAAGCTTTATATGGCGAAATGTAAATTGCCAACCGGCTAGTTTGAACTTAACAAAGTGGAACTATTAGGGCTAGATCTATTACAACAAGCTATGACAAAGTAAAGATTATGGAGATCGACTTAGGAACGGCTACAAGTAGGCAAATCTTATCTTCGACATACACCATAGAATGTTGGAGTTTTCCATTGATGATTTAGTCTTTACGAAAGTATCGCCTATGAAAGGTGTCATATGATTTGGTGAAAGAGCAAGTTAAAATCTAGATATGTTGGGCCTTAAAGAATTATCCACAAGATAGGCAAAGTAGCCTATGAGTTGGACTTGCCGGCGAACTTAGCGATAGTCTACCCAGTATTTCATGTGTTAATCTTTGCGGAAGTGTATAGGAGATCGCTAATGTATATGCATTGATAATGTCAATTTCTGAGAGATGACCTACGGAGAATCCCGGTTCTATTCTTGGTAGCAAGTCGGGAAACATCGAACCAAAAGATCGCCTCGAGTTAAGAGTATTATGGCAAATAATATCGATAAAGTAACTTGGGAAGGCGGGGATGAAATAAACAAGAAGTATCCTCACTTGTTTACGATGTCGATGTGATATTGAGGTATGTATTTCTAGCATATTAAGCATAGTTAATTTTCATTGGAGGATGAATGTTCCTACGGGGAAGGATATTACACCTTTGAAAAGTTCTTGGTGATTGTTTGATGTTTGTATGCTATGTTAAAGGAAATACGAATTGTATATTAGTTGTAAGTGAGGAGGGAAACAAGTCTGAAGGGAAAAGCAAGAGTGTCGAAGTTCATAAGTAAGGAGTAAAATTTAAAAAACCATATCTCGATCTATAATGAGTTAGGATATCAAATTAAAGATATTTTAGTTTAATTTTCAGAACATCAAACCTCTTGTGTGAGAGTTTGGAGTAAAAAGTTATAGGTATTTTACGGTAGCACTATTGAGTAGTGACGTGGCCACTACACTTAGTAAATAATCTAATGTGTGTCTTATCTTCAAACTATATTTAGCTAGTAGTGTGTTGAACACTTTCGGTTTCAAAAATAAGGCCTCCATCGCTAATGATGGCTGCAGGGAGTCTTGAACCGCGAAGATATGTTTCTTTAAAAGGTTGTTACACTTCTCGCTTCGTTGTTTGGTAGTGCAACAACTTCCACCCATTTGAAAATATAATCCACTACCACCAAAATGTATTTGTTCCCATAAGAACTTTAAAAAAGACCCATGAATTCGATTCCCCATACATCGAACAACTCAGCCTCTAAGATTGGTGTTGACGAGTGCATGGCCTTGAAATACTCCACTGTGCATTTGGAATCGATCACATTGCTTCACAAAATCATGTGCATCTTGGTGTAATACAAGCCAATAAAACTGCATATAACACCTTAGCCATTGTTTGCACACTCCCATAATGACCTCCAATAGGGAAGAGAGACAAGCCTCTAGAATTGGGACCGTCTATACTTCTGAACACCTCTATATTAGCCCATCGCACAACTTTGGAAGAGATAATATTCCTCAAAATAATTTCTTGGCCATTAGATACTTGAGTCTTTGCTGTGGTTGTTACGATCACGAATGGAGGCACAGGATCGTAACACGGGACAAGGCCACGAGAGACCCCAAGTCGACCAGTAGCATAAGCATACATCTAACTCAATCAATAAAATTGAATAAATCAACAAGATAATCATAGCGGAAATCTAGATTTAACTTAACACCAGAATACACAATTTGAAGATGAATACATCCATATGCCTAAAAGCCTCTAAACATGACGAGTTGATGGACAAGACCCCAATTAACTCAACCAAGCCCCGTCTTGCGAAAATAGAGAAAGTACGAATAAGTCTAGTCCTTGGGGATGAGGACTCACCAACGGCGTAAGATGCTAACTCTAGATACGACATAACAATAAGAATTTAAGAGTAGGGCTTGCATGCATTCTTTCTTAAATCATGATCTCATCATAACATAATCATAACATCATAAGCGTAGTGATTGACTCAAAGCTGAAATCTAATAGTCATGAGTAAAGCTAAGCAGTGAGTCAAACACGCTTTAGAACATGTATACATATGTGAAATCTCTTGAATGATGAATATGCATAAGCTAAAATCATGAAACAATAGGAGACTAGTCTTTTAATCGATATACCACAATAGAGCTTTCGTGGTCCCAAAATTATCACGATCAAAAATTAGGTAGAGCGAGTCCAGAGACATCGATAACAAGCTTGTGGGACAATAAGGCCGGGGATAGCTCATAATGGAGAATCCCAAGTAATACATATATAATTATAAGACTACATTAGCGCATAATTCTAGGCATAGGGTGATCGACACTTAACCTACTCGGTGCTAGACACTACTCCCAAAAATATGCATATGCTCTACAACATTTTTCAACGAAGCTTGACATCGTCTATTGAAGAAACTCAATAATCAAATATATCTCAAATATGAAATCCTGCATATGAGAATCTTTAACTCAACCATACCACAAGGCGAAAGATAATTGGGAGTCTTCGCTCCAAAACCATGTGGTAAGATTAATTCGAGAAATTATAAGTATACTTAAATGTGTAGGCATTGTCAATACTTTCTCATGCTTGAAAATACTCAATTGACATTGAATACATGATTATGAACATGGGTATCTTGAAATTATGCTTTTCATCATCACATCTCATCATAATCATACATTAAATCCACAAATCTCTTAACTAACTACCTCGCCGATGGGCTTTTTAATTCATAAAACTTGAAACATGCTTTTCAATTGTATTATAAAACCTACTCATGTTTTATAATTCAATAGTAGAAACATATTTAAATCATACCCATGTAAAGAACTTGAAGATTCATGCATTGGGTTAAAATCCCATAGATTTGACATAGGGAAATTCATGATTTAAAGAGAGATTGGGCATGGGTGTGAAAAGGAATCACCCTTTCATAACCCTACATGCGATGGTAGGCGATTCTTACATTTCTTTAAATGCTAATAGGAATTGAAAAGAATTGAAGAACATATGTGATCACCCTCTCTCGCATACACCTTGCATGCATGAATATGGCCTAAAATGAATTTAACCTCTTTAAAAATCATCATTCATAACTCAAATAGCGTAGTTTTAGGCCTTTGGAACTTAGGAGTTACGAGGAAAAGCCCTCACTAAATTTACGAGAAAATAACTACCATCACGGTCCCAACAAGAGACCTAACGACTCGTAATCAAGGGCCACGACTTCGTGGAGGGTTTTCGTCGGGTACATTGCTTTAGTATCAAATAAAACATTACCCTACTTGACCACGACTGTTAGGTCCTTTCGTGGAGTCCATTGCCATCCTTTTCCTCTTTTATCAATCACCACTCCCCTCGATTGACCTAAGAGTCGTGGGGCGACCACGACTCGTGGTCACGCCGTGGGGATCTCATTTCTTAAAGTTCAAATTCATCTCTTGGGCCACACCGTAGGTCACGTCATGACTCGTGCATCTTTGCCTGGGTCACCTCACGATCGTTCTATGCACGATGCTAGATTTAAGTTTTCTAAGGCCCCAACTCCAAGTCGATCTTTGGGCTTCAGTATAAAAATATCTCCCTCCTTGGAGGTACATTTGTTCATCGAATGTTGAAAAACATACGAAAAGTAGAGAAATGCAATCCTCATATTCAAATGCGATCATTTAAGTCGGAAAACTAATGGAACGACTATCTCGATTTAAACTACATAGGTTTAGTAAATTCACGAATCATACACACATTGATATACATAAAAGAAACATGGACACATGGGCCCGAACATGAAAACTAAATGGAGTTTTAAGTCAAAGCGATACCTCAAGTTTGGAATTGGCCAGGTAGAGAATCAACGTAGCTCCCTCGGCATACGTTCACTCCGCTATATTTATAGCTAGTTCCTTGTTCCTTAGCCTTGAACTTGAAGATCGATGGTTGCAAGGTTCTCCTCCTGCTTGGGCTGTCTTTCCACCAACCAGGTGTCCATCGGACAAGCTAAGTGAATCACCCAAACACTTCTTTAAGAGCGATATATGAAAAACAAGATCGTAAGATAATTGAGGACAACTCCAATTTGTATGCTACCTTGCGGAACCCTCTTTACAATCAGTATGGACCGACATAGCGGGGACTAAGTTTCACCTTCTTCCGAACCTCATCACTCTCCCTTCATAGAGCACCTTGAAATACCCAATCATCAACTTCAAATTCTAATTCTCTCCTTCTCATATCGACGTAGTACTTTTAGAGACTCTAAGTGGGTTTTAGCCTATCCCTTATCAATTGAACCTTCTCTATAGTCTCATAAATCAAATCTGGTCCTACCATCGCCGCTTTACCAACCTCGAACCAGCCAATGGGAGATCTACATCTCCACCCATGAAACTTCAAATGGAGCCATCAGGATCTTCGGAATGATAGTTGTTATTTAAGCAAACTCGATAAGAGGCAAGTTCTCGGCCCAATTACCTTTGAAGTCAATCATGCATGCTCTCGAAACATGTCCTCGAGTACGAATTATGCGCTCCCGCTTGACCATCACATTTGCGGGTAGAATGTTGTGCTGAGTTTAATTTGTGTACCAAGCCCTTTTGAAACGACCTCAAAATTGAGAGGTAATTGGGTACCTCTGTCTAATATAATGGACAAGGGCACTCCATACAATCGAACTAGCTCTAGGATATATAGTTTGAGATAATCCTCCGCCGATCAGTGGTTTGACCAGTAGAATGAGTAGCCTTGGTCAACACATCTACCACGAAACCCTAATGGAGTCATATTGACCAGTATGAGGTAAACCTATGAAGAAGTCCATATTGATTTCTTCCCACTTCAGAAATGGGAATACTTATATCTGAAAGAACGCCTCCGTCTACGTGCTCAACTTTTACTTGTTAGCAGTTCGGACACTCTTAAACATGAATTACACGATATCGCTTCTTTATCTTAGTTCCACCCGATAGATTTTTACGTAAATCACAATACATCTTGGTGGCACCTAGATAAATAGAATTCACGGATCTATGAACCTCATGCAACATCTGTCCTCCTCAAATCATCAACATCCAAAATACATAGGCAACCGGTTAGAAGCACCATCTTCCACTGCAGAATACCTCTGCCTTCGATTTTAGTATTTGCCTTCAACTTTGCAAAATCGGGTCCTCATCTTGTGTCTAGCTATCACATCGAGTCACTAAGGACGATTACGGCTATTACGAACAATAACACCACCATTAGTCAAGTCAACTAGCCGAACTCCCAACCTCGCAATTCGATGTGCATCTTTCACCATCTCCCTGCTCCTTACGTCCACATGAGACACACTCTCCATAGAGTCTACTAAGTCGCCCGCTACTACATTGACCTTACCTCTTTTACTTAGAAGATAGAGATCATACAGGTAAACACATATTATAGAAATCATAGAATTAAGTAAACACATCCACATGGACCCCATTACAAATAGTGTCGCAATATCTTTAAGGCGGAGCCACCACCGTGGCCAATTCAAGATCATAGGTGGAGTAATTCTTCTCATGGACTTTCAAGTGTCTAGAGGTATATGCTATCACTTTCCCACGTTGCATAAATACACACCCAAGTCCGATTCTTGAAGCATCACAATACACCAATCCATTAGTACCCTCTGGTAGAGTTAACATCGGTGTTGAAGTAAGTTGGGTCTTCAACTCTTGGAAGCTCTTCTCACAAGCCTCGATATTGGAATTTCACCTTCTTACGGGTCAACATGGTGAAGGTCTTTGCGATTGATGATGAATCTTCCACAAATCTTCGCTAGTAACTGCTAAACCCAAGCTCCGAGATATGCGAAGGGTTCACCTTTACAGGAGCCAATTCTTCTTTGTTTCTATTTTATGAGAATCCACCTTTATGCCCACACTTGATACCATATGGCTCAAAAATGCCACAATAATTCAACCAAAACTCACACTTCTTGAATTAGGCATATAATTGGCGATCCTTGAGAATACGAAGCACTATTCTCCAAATGGCGGCATGCACCATCACTTTGCTCCCGAGAGTATACTCGGGATGTCATCGATAAACACAATCACGAACATGTACGGTATCAAGCTGACACCTTTGTTCATCAAGTCCATAAAAGATGCGGGAGCATTAGTTTGTAAAGGCATGGCTACGTACTCGTAATATTGTCACAGCGTCACGAAGGCTTTCTTTAGGATGTTACTCTCCCGGACTACGGCGTGCCGGATGAGATCTATCTTTGAAACGGTTAGCACCACATTTAGTCCAAGTCAGTCATCGATCCCTAGGTAGAGCATGCATTCTTCATGGTGACTTTTTTAATTATCGATAATAATACACATTGGGAAGAACCATCTTTCTTTCGGACAAAGAGAACTAGATGCACCCCACGAGGGGGTCTTGCTCGGTCTAATGAAACCTTTATCGAACAAGTCCTTTAGTTTCTTTTCTTTAGCTCATTTGGAGCCATTGTATGAAGGAATAGATATGAATTTGTGTGTCGGAAGATCAATACAAAATCAATCTCCCGCTTGGGAGGGATTCCCGGTAAATCTTAGGAGCACATGGATACTCACATACTCTTTAGGATAGACTAGATAGTTGGGGTTTTAGATGTCGCATCCTTAACCTAACTAGATGTGTTATACCCAAGCCAAAGAGATCGAGATTCGGGAGGGCTGAAATGAAGAAAAATTAAAAATCTAGCATCGGGCACGAACGGGTCATGAGGTGACTGTTGGAGAAGCCACGAGGATTGTGATGTGACTCATGGTGAGGCCAGTGTTGAATCTGAAATTTGAAGTTGACTCCCCACGGGCATGACCACAGTCGTGAGTCGAACCCCGTGACTCATTGGGTCGGCGTGGGCAACGGTAGGTTAGAAGAATGAAAGAAGAGGCGGAATACGTAAAGGAAGGACCCCACGAGTCGTGGACAGGATGAGTCGTGGTCGGTGATGGAGGTTGCCAGAAAATCATGGCGGTGTACACGAGCGTGGTGACCACGAGTCATGGTCACCGGGTAACAAGTCATTAAGTCTCCGTTAAAGAGCCAAGAAGACTTGAGAAGCAGTGAACTTGTGTGACTCAACTGATGCGTGGCCCATGATAGCGAGTCATTAGGTCCGCAGCAGGGACCGGTGGCCGATTTTTTACGCAAGTTTAGTAAGGGATTTCCCATAATTCATAAGATCCTAAGGGGTTAAAGTTCATTTTAGGCCATGTTAATTCATGCATGCAAGGTAGAAGTTGACGAGGTGATCAAGCTTGTTGTTCTTCAATTTCCTTCAATTCTTTATGGGCATTTAACAAAGGTAAGAATCGGCTACCAACGAGGTATGTAGCTATGAATGGGTGAACCTTTCACCCATTCTCAATCCCTCTACAAATTATGAGCGTTCTATGTCTAATCTATGGGTTTTTAACCCAATGCGTGAATTTCCTAATTCTCTACATGGGTATGATTTAAATATATTTCTTCCATTAAATTATGAACCATGGGCTAGTTTTATAATATTTTCAATTGAAAATTATGTTTCTAGCTTTATGAATTAAAAAGCCCATAGATGTAATGTTCATGAAATATGAAGTTTGTGATGAATGTATGATGATGATGAGATATTATGATGAAAAACATGTTTTCAAGCTATCCATGTTTATAGTCATGTTTTCGATATGAATTGAGTATTCTCAAGCATGATAAAACTTTGAAGCAATGCCCACATTTTAAAGTATGATTTATGATTTCTCATATTAAGCTTACCAAATGTATTTTGAAGCAAAGACTCCCAATTATCTTTCATCTTGTGGTATGATTTGAGTTAAAGATTCTCATACGCATGATTTCATATTTGAGACGATTTGATTATTGAGCTTCGTCAATAGACAATGTTAATTCGTTGAAAAATGATTGAGAGCATATGAGTGTTTTGGAAGTAGTGTCTAGTATTAGTAGGCTAGGTCGATCACCTATTCCTTAGAACTACGCCAACGTAGGTTTATACTATTGTATATTCTTCGGCACCTCCTTGTGAGTTATCCCTTTCCTATTAGGCCATGAGCTTGATATCGGTATCAAGATATCTTCCCTAGCTACGGTAAGGCTTTGAATGTAATCTACCCACTTGAGTGTGATAGTTGGGACAACGTAAACTCATCATAGTATGGATTTTAAAGAAGAGTCTCCCATTGTTCCTCCTTGATTTCGAGTTATGCATGTTCATCATTCATGAGATTTATATATCTAGACATGTTCTAAAATGAGTTTGACTCAATGTTCAATTTTTTCATGACTATCAAATTTCAGCTTTGAGTGATCGAGTCGGTTATGATGTTATGGTGAGATCTTGATTTTAGAAAGAATGCATGCAAGCCCTATACCGATTCTTAATGTTTATGGTTTATATTATGCATGTTTTAAAGTGATTTACTTCTTTAAGTGATTTTACTTACCCTGCATACTCGGTACATTCAAGTAATGACCACGTACTCTATATTTGTATTGATCACAGGGACTTGACTCAGAAAGCTGCACACTTAGTTTATAGTCGTCTTTAGAGTTAGCATCTTCGTTGTTGGTGATCACCAAGTCTCCAGGGACTAGACTGTTGATTTTCCTTCATGTATTTTTAGTTTTAGCTTGTTGAGTTGGTTAGGGTCTTGTCCCATCAACTCGTCATGTTTAAAGGCTTTCAAACAAAAGATGTAATTCGGCTTGATTTGTGTATTCGTGTTATGTTAAGTATACATACGTTATGATTATCCTTTTGATTCTTCAATTTTATCAGTTTTTTAGATCGTGTTCATGTCATGGTCGACTTGGAAGTCCTTGGGAGCTCCTTGTCCCTGTTGTGATCCGGGCCTCCATTGGTCGTGACAAGATGGTACACACAACCTTTAGAAATCATCTTTACGGCCTTAAAGCGGAAATGAAATGACCTACAGACACATCGAACTACCCTTCCATTCTAGGCCCGGCTCACCCGAAAATGCGAACTCTACGCGGGTTCTACAATTAATTGAAGGACAACATGCAAATAGCCAATCCATATCGAGAATAACATCGAAATCAGTCATGGCTAACTCTATCAAATCTATTGAGGTGACTTTACGGAAGGGTGAGATCGGGAAATTTCTGTACACACCCACGTCTAGCTATAATTGAATAACCTCTTTGGAGTAGAAATTAGGAAAGAGGTTCTAACAAGACTTCGCGGGTGACTCTCGGCGCCACGGCCACATAAGGTGTCACAAATACAATGTCGCCCCCGAGATCTTACAAAGCATAAACATTAAGGTGAAACACTCGTAACATACCGGTGACCACGTACGGAGACCACCTCCTGGAGGAATGCTAAGAATAGAATCTTTCTGGTGTTCACCTTCACGCACTAGTAGATGCCAGTGTCATGAGCATGTGGGAGAGGCTGTTTGTACTAGAAGAGCTGGGCCTCAACCCCAATCATGATCCTGTCTCACTTCTAGACAATCTCTAAGCATGTGTTCGGGCTTCCCACGGCGGAAACAAGCACCTATACCTTTAAGCTTGACTGTGTGCCCCAGAGCCATATACGCGGAAAGATGGGACAGCTGGTAGAGATCTAGGAGTCTGCTGCTCGACCCTAGGGCAGATGCTCGCCCCTATGATCATGCCTAGGCTGGATGGCACACTCAATGTTGACGATGCTAGGTCGAAGATCTTTGAGTAGTGCATATCGGTGCCAACCACCCATTCTCGATTGAGAGAATCGTGGTCCTCGGTCACAGCTCTTGGCCTCTCTCTCCCTCATATGTACGCCTTCATCTGGCAGGCGTACAATACCATCGAGGAAATCCATATCTAATGGAGCATGGAGACACGTAATCCTTGTCAAATATCACCCTTGCCACTCCAATGAACGAACACACTCACTGCGCCCTCTAATCGGCCACTAACTCACGGGAGTCACATTCTTCGATAGGCGAGTGAACTTGAGGGCATACTCTTGCACCATCATCCCCCCTTGCTTGATTTACAAACTTAGCTACCTTGACTCCCTCGTCTCACGAGGAAAGAGCCGTCCTAAGAATGCAACATAGAACTCTTCCCAAGTGACCCAGATTTTGCTCAGCGACCCTACTATCTTTCCATTGGCCCGAAATCAGATGTGTTCGACCCCCTTCCAGCGAGTATGAGGCCAACTCGAGCGCACTTCCTCCATTCACCCCCATGACTTGGGTGATCATACAATCGTCCCCCTTGAACTCATGCGGTTCCTTATCTACTTTCCACCGAGGAACTCTAGCGGGTTCATTCTCAAGAGAGAATCTCTCTTACTCGAGCCGCCACAACATTGCCATTTGCGGAATATGTGCATGCATGCTTATTGACCTGAGCGATCAAGGCGACGAGCATCTAAATAGATGCTTGACACTCGGCATGGGCAATTGGCTCACGGTGCCTCGTGCTCTGGCCAGTAGGGCACATGAGTGCCGTTCCAGGTGCCATCTTGTGGCCATCTCCTTTCCTATTCCTTCTACCATTTAATCTTTGGGGAACAATGATTTTGCAATGGAGAATAGCACAAGTCGAAGGATAGGGAGACTTTTCATTGCACGACACGAGATCATGAAAGAAGGGAACATTTCCTAAATCGTTTCATAGCCTCTTCTTCATAAGTGTGGCGCACTTACACCATGAAACGACTCTGCCAACATGGATTTTAGAAACCCAGGACATTTCAAATCTATTGCTCTGCCAAGTTTTCTGGCAGAACGGAGGCTCGGATCGTAACAGGGACAGAAGACTGCGAGAGACCCCAAGTCAACCCATGGCATAAACATTTATCAACTTAATCAACAAAACTTAATAAATCAACAAGATAATCATAGCGGAATTCTAGATTTTACTTAACATTAGAATATACAATCGGAAAGCTAAATACATCCATATATCGAGAAGAAGAAGCCTCTAAACATGATGAGTTGATGGGACAAGACCCCAACAAACTCAACCAAATTGAAAATGAAAATACATAGAGAAAGTATGAATAAGTCTAGTCCTTTGGGAATGATGATTCACCAACAACGTAAGATGCTAACTCTAAAGACGACTATGAAGCGGTGGCCCGCGAGAGTCGGGTCTGTATCATGAAATAATACAACATAGAGTATACGGTAAGTACGTGAAATGTATCGAGTATGCAAGGTAAGTAAAACTTCTTAAGTAAAATCATTTAAGAACATGTATAATGTAAAACATAACAATAAGAATTTGAGAGTAGGGCTTGCATGCATTCTTTACGAAATCGCTTGATCTCATCATAACATAATCATAACATCATAACAACAGTGATTGACTCAAAGCTGAAATCTAATAGTCATGAGTAAGGCGGAACATTGAGTCAAACACCTTTCAGAACATGTATACATATGTAAAGCTCATGAATGATGAATATGCATAATTGAAATCATGAAGAATAATGGGAGACTCATCTTTGCTTAGACATACCATGATAGAACTTCTTGTCCCAACTATCACACTCAAGTGGGTAGAGCGCGTTCGAAGCCTTGACATGGCTAGGGACAATACCATGATATCGATATCATTGTAGGGCCAATAGGTCAGGATGCTCATAAGGGAGGTCTCGAAGTAATACATATATAATTATAAACCTACGTTGGCGCATAGTTCGAGGGCTTAGGGTGATCGAACCTTAGCTGCTCGGTGCCTAGACACTACTCCCAAAAATATGCATATGTTGTACATTATTTTCTACTAATCACCGATATCGTCTATTAACGAAGGTTAATAATCAAATACATCTCAAATATGAAATCATGCATATGAGAAGTTTTAACTTCAAATCATACCCTGGTGAAAGATAATTGGGAGTCTTCGCTCTAAAACCATGTGGTAGCTTAATTCGAGAAATTAGCATTGCCCGATACTTTCTCATGCTTTAAAATAGTCAATTCAAATCGACAACATGATTATAAACATGGGTAGCTTGAAAAAATACTTTTCATCATTACATCTCATCATAATCATACATTCATCCACCAAATATCTTCTTTCATGAACTTACATCCAATAGACTTTTAATTCGTAAAACTTGAAACATGCTTTTGATTGAAAGAATATAAAACCTTCCACGTACTTCATAATTCCAATAGTAGAAACATATTTAAATCATACCCATGTAAGAGGGGAATTTAGGAAATTCATGCATTGGGTTAAAACCCTATAGATTTGACCTAAAAAACTCATGATTTAGAGAGGATTGGGCATGAGTGTGAAAGGAATCACCCATTCACAACCCTACATATTTTATGGCAGCTGATTCTTACACTTCATTAAATTCCCAATAGGAATTGAAGAGAAATTGATGGATGCTAAGCTTGATCACCCTCTTTAGTCTTACCTTGCATGCATGAGTGAATATGACCTAAAATGAACTTAACCCCTTTAAAAGTCATCATTCATAACATCAAACAACATAGTTTAGGCCTTAGAAACTTAGTAATTATGGAAAATCCCTCACTAAATTTATAGAAACTAGCGCGAGTTTGGTCCCAATGAGAGACCTAACGACTCGTCATCATGGGCCACGACTTCGTGGAGTCGTCTTTGTCAGTTACACTATTTTAGTCTCGAATAAAACTTTACCTACTTGATCATGACTCGTCCAAGAATCGTAGGGTAGGAACAAGACTCATGGGGTCCTTCTATTAGGTCCACTTCCATCCTTTTCCTCTTTTCTCAATAACCACTTCCCACGAGTGACCTAAGGAGTCGTAGTG
The DNA here is from genome assembly GCA_018107945.1 of Datura stramonium. Classification (NCBI taxonomy): domain Eukaryota; kingdom Viridiplantae; phylum Streptophyta; class Magnoliopsida; order Solanales; family Solanaceae; genus Datura; species Datura stramonium. Next base: position 17,405 of record JACEIK010006368.1, read on the forward strand.
GATCTCATTTCAAAAACTTCAAATTCATCTATTGGGCCACACTGAGTCACGTCATGACTCTTGGTCTGCTCTCATGGGTCACCTCACTACATTTTTGTGCGATGCCAAATTTTAAGTTTTCTTAGTTTCAACTCCGGGCACGATCTTTGGGCTTACGGGTATAACAATGGTCGTGTGCACCACAACTTTAGTTCCTAACCGTCGCTTTGGAATTTTCAAATGCACATACTACAATTAGTAGCTCCTGTTCCATTCTTGTGTAGTTTGTTTGTGCATCATTGAGGCTTTACTAACATAGTATATTGGATAGAAAGATCTTGTCTCTTCGCTAACCAGAATAGATCCTAATGCCACCCACTTGCATCACACATGATTTTGAAGGGTTTTGACCAATCAGGTGCTATAATGATTGGAGAGGAAATCAATCCTTCCTTCAATACCACCAAACCCTTCAAACAATCTTCATCAAAATTGAACTTAGCCTCTTTCTCCAACAGCCAAAATAGGGGATGAGTTATCTAAGAGAAATCTTTAATGAAACAGTGGTAGAAACACCGCGTAAGAAACTCCTAACACCCTTATAGTACACGGTGGAGAGTAATTGAGCAATGGCATCCACTTTGGCTTGATCACCTCAATCCCTTTTTTAGAAATTTTGTGTCCCAATCTGATCCCTTCTTTGACCATGAAATGATATTTTCCCAATTTAGGACCAAATTCGTCTTCATACATCTCTTTAATACCTCGTCTAAATGTGTCGGCGGTCATCGAATGAGTTCCCCGCTAAGAAGTCATCCATAGTATCTTCGACCATGTCATAAGATGGACATCATGCATCTACGGAACATGGCCGGGGGCATTGCAAGACCAAAGGCATCCTCTTTAATGCGAAAGTGGTAGGGACATGTAAATGTGGTTTTTTCTTGATCCTCGGGTGCAATTGAGATTTGATTGTTTCGAGTATCCAACCAAGAAACAATAGTACTCCTTACAAGACAACGAGTCTAATATTTGGTCAATAAATGGCATTAGGGAAATAATCCTTTTTGTCCATGAGTTTAACTTACGGTAATCCATGTGAACTACCACATCTAGTATTTGGGCCGGGTAGCTATCAATTCATTCATTCATTTGGAATAATCATGATGCCTCCTTTCTTGGGCACGCACATGCGGAAGCCATAACTGCTACTGCAATAGGATACTACCCCAGACTCACGGCCCATTTAATAATCTCCTTCTTGACCACCTCTTGCATAGGTGGATTCAACCTTCTTTGATGTTGGTGATGAAATTTGCAATTTTCTGAATATTGATTTTGAGTGAAAATCCTGGAGAGGATTCTAATGATATCGATATTGACCATCACATAGCTCGGATATGCCATTTCAACACCTCAATGAGTTTATCTACTTGCAATGGCGTGAGCTTTGCTGAAATGATAATACGGATCATTTCATTCTCTCCTAGATATGCATATTGTAGGTGAATGGGAAGGTTCGATCTCCAGCTTTAGTGGTCACAATAGATAGCTATGAAGGAGGATGCGTACTATTCTTCAAATCAAGGTCCGACTTTCTTGGTGGGATTCTTATCTCCTTACGCACTTGACGAACCTCCTTGAGTTCTTTATCTTTTGAAAAACGCCGGCAATAAGTCTCCAACAACCTCTTCCTCAATTTCACACTCAAATATATCATTCTCTATAATGTCTTGCATTGTGGCGAGTGTTGTTTGAGCTTCCACCTCGGATGCTAACTCGTTCATCAGCTCCTCTAATTATTGAATGATGGCATCATAACTTTTTTATAAGCATTAGTTAGGTGCAGACTTTACTCCATAAATCTTGAACTCCCTCTTCGGTCTTGAGAACCTTTTCAAGCACCATTTCTAGAGTACTTTCCATATGAGGTGGGAATAACTCATTGCTCTCCTGACTATTTCGTATCGGCGAACCAACATTGTTCCAACCTTGGTTTCCATAATGAACATAATCATAGTCGTGGTTGGCTTGGCTATATCTAACATGAAACCCTTCATATAGTTCATCAACAACTCCATCTACTTCATCATGACTAACAACATTGTGTCTTTCTTCCCCTCTCTACGCCACATTTTGTCTACTAGCTTGATGGTCTCCATACAGGGCACCCTTTTGGGTGTCGTGACCATCCTCCAAAGCGCTCATGAGCCACACCTGATAGATTAGTAGCAACCCTTTGTGGTGTGGAACTAATTCAACTTAACAATCAACCGCAGAATATCAAGCGCTAGTCCCCGACAACGTCATTTTTGATAACATCAAAATATATCCTTCATGCAAATATACACAACCAAAGTATTAAAACAAGTAACTTGGAAGTGAGAGTCGGGGTTGAATCCCCACGGACTAGGGAATGGTAGTTACAAGTGTCGGTTGAGAAATTGAGTTAGCTTTCACCATGTCGAGTTAATAATAAAATAAATAAAATTGGGGGGATTAAAATTTGTAGTGGTGTATTTGGTGATTTAACGAATGAAATAGAAGAATCCAACAAAAGTTGTCGACAAGGCGTGAAGGACTAGAGGTGTGGTGTAGATGAAATACTAACTAGATCGGGATATGCTAGGTCATCTTATGAGTTCAACAAGTGTAAATAATCTCAAAAAGTGGGTAATTACAACTTTACAACCTTCTAAGTACCTCTTACTAGAGTTTTGTCAAACCTCTAGTCGTGATTTAGCTCAACCTGATTTGATTTGGATCGTGGTGCACTAATTTCTAGCTATTAGGCGCTGTAAGGAATGAAAGAATGTAATTTCTTCTTCTAGCCCAATTTCAAATCTCTTATCCATATCCACTATTAAATTCTCTTCCAATACTTAATTATTCTTTTACAAGAAAAAATCAAGCAAGAATAAATAGACCCATATCATAATTAATGGATCTTCCTTTATAGATTGAAGAGAATTTAAAAGATTTATACATATTTGAACAATATAAAGATGACTACAGCAATACCCACTCTAATTAAGTATTCATCATGACACACCTCTAGTTAATTATTTGCTTCTCATGATTAAGAAATTCAAAAACACATTCATTAATAGCTTCATTGAATTTAATAGAAAGAGTAGTAAAATCAAATTCACAAAATAGTCTCCAACAATAGTTGAAACTTAATAGCTTACAAAGAAGAAATAGAGTAAGTACTTTTTCCAAATTTACCAATCAAAATCTCCTTATCTCAACTAAGAGAATGTTCTCCAGCTCAAAAGAGGAAACAATGATGTAGTATATTCTTTTTCTCTCTCTCAATATCTCTATTTCTATCTCTCTTTACATAGATCGGTACAAAGTACTTTATGCGCTATTTATATCTTGAAAAGCAGGACACTTTTTATCTCTTTTCTGGCGTTGGACAATTATACCCCCAGGCACCATTGCAGAGTGGCGGAGACACCGTGATTTCGCCGGTCCCAATTCGTGAACCGCCGGGTGTCTTATCACAGTCCCTCACTCGGCTCCGGTGAGCATCGGCGGTTCACTCGACATTTAGCTAATACCAATCAGTGAGCCTCCATCTATTCTTGCTATTTTCTAGAACCTTGGGTGTCCTTCAGTTAATGGACCGGAAAATCACCCACTTGGAATTATTCCTCGGGCGGTGAAGCTCGGCCTTTCCCGGCGTTTAATGGGATTCGATGTGGATCGCCCAGGTTTGCTCTTAGTCGCTTCTTTTTCTCCATTTTTATCTTTTATTCACATTTAGTCATACGCACACAACAAAAGAAAAAGGGCATAAAATCCATATAATCAACTCCAAGAACTAAACAAAAACTCAAGTCTTAGAGCCTAATGAGTTGGTAAATTAGCAACTCATCATGTCCCTTTACGTAAGTTGCTAGGGGGTGTAATGTTCGATTGGTCTAGAGTTTGACGTGTTATTTGAGTTAGTTACTTTTCATTGTTGATTGTTCCTCCCGAGAGTTGGACTAGATACCTAATTTAGATATATATTGCATTATTCGATTGCTCACTTGAATGTTTTGCATTTTGTTTACCACGTACCGTCTTTAGTCTAACTATCAAATGGATAATGTTGTGATGCCACGCCTCTCTGAGTACAGTATCGGATGGATGATTGTCTGTGAAATGATATATGAAAATTGGGGTCCAAGTATCCAAGTCGATCGTATAAAGTCACGATCAAGTATCAGAAAGTCTTAGCCTAATTATCAGGTATACATACTTAAGATTACGGGTCCAAGTATCAATGATCATAGAGGTTGATTCTCATAATCTTCGGTCCAAGTAGCGCATATGAGTCACTTATGTTATACTCACTCACGAGTTTGCATGTGGGTATTGGGTTGCGAGTTATAGGGCATCTCTCTCTACCCTACCTTCTAAGTTATGTTCAAGCTGTTTGCCATTGCTTATGTTGACAGGTTGCGAGCATCGGGGTTATCGCTATTCCTTCTCTTGTTCGATTATCTTTGGCATTTCTTCACTTAAATCTTTCGATCTTACATACCCGGTACACTTCTTTTTCTTGATGTCCCTTCGCCTAGGGACCCTTGCAATCATATTGCGGAGTGCGGATAGGAAACTCGAGATCTATCGATATAGTAGGAGTCTAGATCCGGTGCGAGTTGGTATGCTCCCAATTTCTCAACCACTTTAAAATTCGAGAACCAATCACGCCCTCACAGAAAGTTTTAGGCGTGACAACTCTCTTTTTTTTCTTGAATCAATCACCTCTATTCTTTTAAGTTCACTTGCATACAACACCCATTAGTCCAATAATATTTGGGTTTCATCCCCGAAAGCGCTTGATTTAAAATTGTACACGATGTGGATACTACATTACAATATAGCATACCTTAGGTTGCCTCAAAAAAGTGTCGATTTAATGTCACGGCATGGCCTTGGGATACTGGAATCAAGCACATGATGAGATATCCTCGGGATGGGACTTCCTCGGGGATTTTCTTCCTTTTGAGCAACTAAGGTATTTCTTCACTCGTTTGGATTTTGCCTTCTTTTTCTTGGGTGATGTTGCAAATATGTGTTCAGCTCCTTCATCTTTATTTATCCCCAACACTAGCCACAAAATGTCCCCAACTTCTATGGCGGTAAGTGTCCCCTCTCGCTTTGAATGTTATATTTTCATTCATGATCAGAAACATAATCTACATTGCATTTTCGAGTCCACAAGTTCCCTTCTGTCTTGAAAAGATATTCCAAGAATGATAGGCATGTCCTAATCCATCACAATCTAGTATCATAAAGCTAGATAGAAACATAAATTTTCTAACTTTCACCAATACATCTTGCGGCCCCCTTTGGCGTCTCAATAGACTTATCAGCCATTTGAGCGAGGATAGAGGTGGATTTAAGCATGAACAATCAAGATTGCTTGTATATTGCTAGGGGTATTAAATTTACACTAGCCCGTTGTCACGTAAGACATGCAAGCAATCATATCTTTCGATTTGTAAGTAATAGTGAATTCATCGGATCTCCCTTATTTTCAATACTAGTGCCGGCAATGATAACATTCACCTGTGTCCCATAGGAATCAGCACTCTTTTATCACGTAGCATCTTCCTAATCATCAATATCTTTGGTATTTAGCGAAACCTAGCATCTCTTTGATAGTATCAATAAATAAAACTAGTGTAGTACTTCCTTCGGTAGCTCAATGTGCTTTTTAAAATATTTGCATTAGAGCTTGTTGGGGTATCCATTATGGAAAATGGATAACAGCGAGAAGAAAAATAATATGTAGCAAATGTCATCCACAACTCCCCTTGCCTTTCCTTTCCTTTTGAAGCAAATGAACCATTTTCAACAATCTCCTCTATCGAGGATTCTTTACTCCCCGTCAACACTCTCACTGCCCCGGCATATGGTTTTATTAGCCCTTATCTTGATCAATACAAGCATGCACAATTTTAGCTTAAGTTATCAGCCACATCATCCATAGTCTCACTACTAGCACAATTTTTCTAACTTCTTATGAAACAAGCCACACACTTTTGCAGCCCCAGGAAATTTGAATTTCCCTTAAGTTAGCCATTGCGTCACTTGATAGGTGTTCCTTTTATTCTGGGAATGACAATAGGGAAGTGTGGGTGCGAGAAACGATAATGAGTTTGACCTATGTGAGATGAGGCGGGGTTAAAACCTAGCGGGTGTAGAGCATGGTAATATATATCATTTTAAATTTTTTTCGGGCGGGATGGGGCAGTGTGAGTTGAGCTACAACTAAGTGTAAATTTTGAAACTTTATGGAATGAAATCAAATGAAACTTTCAAGGTATATAAGTTCTAGATTTCATATATAAATCTTTAGAATATTAAAAAGAAATTTATTCTTAGTTTGTGAAATTTTGATTGAAAAATAATATTTACGATTGTGAAATTCGATTTGAAACTTATTCTTGAGCACTTTCTTATGTCTTATGTTTTTCTCTGTGTTTTACAGGTTTTATCTGGTTCAAAATGAGCCATAAATATATATACAAAAATCTATTTTTCTTACCAAAATAGCAAAATGAAAATGTAAAAAAAATCTCTTAACGAGGGGAGGGAGGTGGGTTGATGCGGGCGGGGTAGGGCGGATGGAAACACAATTAAAAAAGGCTATGCGGGCGATTGAAAATTTGCATGTTTGAGGAACAACTTTCCCCACCCCACCCCTATTATCGTCCCTACTTTTATTTGGGGTTGTATGATTACACAAAGGTCCGTGCCTAACGACCAACCGAATAGGCAACGGTATGAACGCACAATCTCCATAAGGTCTTTAAGCATGCAGGCGGCCATTCTTGATTTTCCTTACACCTTTTCTAACATTCCCTCAATCTTTGAGCCTCCTTCTCTTAAGAAGGACCCTCCCTCCGATTTTGGAACTAGAGGAGGGACCACCGATAGAATGTGGGAGTTGGAGCTATATTATGATAGTTTTCATTATTTTCCAACCACGACTTTGGCCACCATAATCTTTCCTTAGGTAGTATTGACTGTGATCTTGCGATTGAGATCGCCATTGTCCTTGATAGAAGAAGGATGGCCTTGATGTTCCAGGGAGTAGTATGGTCTATAGCCTACGGATGTATTTGCCAACATATTTTGCATCTTCAACTTGAAAATGAGGTAGCTCCTTGTATGATAGATATTGATATGGAGGAGGGGGGCGTCCGTACTTGCATATTAAACACCACTCGGGGCTTCTTCAACAGTATTAACCTTTTTGACCTCAGCCTCGATCAACTATTTGGTAAGTAGAGCTATATTAGTGGCCAAGGCGCCATTATGTTGTCATGGTCACGGATTTCTCTTTCATCAGGCGAGAGATAATGAAGGGACACGTATTTAGCCCTCTACTTTAATCTCCTCCATGCCATGCATGGTTGTGCATTTCTTTCATGCCCCGAGTATACACTTGGATGTCGGCCAGACACTAAAACCACTTTTGTGATCCAAGAAAACACTTGTCTTGGCTTACTAACAGTTTAGATCATAATGAAACATAGAGAAATTAATAGCACACCATAGGCTCAAATAAAATTAACTAAAATTTATTAAACGAAACCAAAATCAATGTGAAAAGTAACATTTTATTCCAGCGTAACTCTATTTGTGAAGCCTTTATAACTGAAGACAAGTGCGGGGATATAGCTCCCATAGCTACCTCAAGTTCTATAAAATAAAATAACTCAATGGTAGGACACTTGGAAAGTAGGAGGCCTCACTAGCGAAATTTGAATAGTAGTAACCTTCTAGCTCAACGTCACATTTGCTTATATTGTCATATTGTCTATACGAGTTGGCATCATAATAAGATGCAATACCAAATAGTGTCGGTTGAGCATTGCAATATGTAATAAATTTGAATAAAACAATAGTTAAGAAATAATATGTGATTAAAATAGTAAGCTAACTAAAATAATATGACTAAAAGCTAAGCCTTGGGTGTCACGAAGAAAACACGAGATATGATCAATGTGTAAGATAGTTATGCAATAAGGCGCTGCATCAAAACAATCTTTACTTAGAAAATAAATAAATAAATGTAGCAGGTCGGAGTTTCTCATAGCAGAGCACCATTATGAATAAGCACATGATACTAACTATCTTTTCCAGTGGCGAGAGCCGCTCAACGTCTTGCCGGGGAACGATTACAATCTATGGATTCATAACTCATGTCCTTGCTAGGGACTTATCTTTGAGGAGTCACCCGAACCAACGACATCATCTTATCCTACATTGGCTACGTAGATCCGGGGCTTCAGAGTTTATGAACTCTTCATCCTAACTCGGTGCTAAATAATCCTCCCACAAAATATTTTATACTTATTCCTTATTTGAGGCATCTATAAAACATCATTATAAGTAACTTTACTATAAATATAATAGATTGCTTAAAATCTCTTGTGGAGCCTTTTGCTTAAAATCTAACTAAATGAAGAGCCTTTCACCCAAAACATTCTTTTAAAACTTAAAGGATCTTATGAGTTTCAAAATAAGACTTCACTTAAACTTTTGAAAATCATGCTCAAACTATGTAACTTTCTTTCTTAAAAATCTCTTCATGAAAACTCTTTTAAAAATCTTCTCAATCTTGATGAAAACAATGCATTTGTCTTAAATAATAATGCGTTCAAAATCATGACTTTATGCATTAGGAATCATGGGATAAGAGACATGTACCAAATATCAATCAACAATTAATAATCAAGAGAGGATGATCAATAATTTAATAGAAATGGATTATAATCAATAATCAAGGACATCAATAATCAACTAAATATGGAGAATTCAATAATGGTAATTCAACATATATTTAGATAGGAAAGAACAATTCAAGAATCTAATAAAAAATCTTGTCTTTAATCCTAACTCTTGCATAGATTTAGGGCATAAGGATGAATAAGAATTCTTACTTAGGTTAGCCTTACATTCTTGGAAAATTGAAACTTAGATTCAAGCTTGAAGAACCTAGTTTGGAGAAAAAGACTTCCTAGCTTGCTTGATGAACTTGAAAGCTTAATTAATGGTCTTGAATTCACATTGTATGGGAAGGAATAGGAGTTTAGACTAGCCAAAACCTTAAATATACTCTTTAGGAATCTCAAACATTCTTTTTAGGAGATAAAAATATGGAAATTTAATAATTTACCCTTAGGAACTCGTCTATGATTTTGACCCGTCAGTGGCAACAACCACCTAATGAGTCATTCTCACAACACCTGACGACTCGTTGGGTCACTCGTTACCTTTTTGTAACAAAGTTGGTCATTCTCTTATTCTCACCTCAAATAACTTCATAACGCCTCACTTATTACCTAAACCCATGGGATTGGGAAGAAAATGTCAAGTTTGAACTTTGCTCGAGATGGATAACCCTAATGATTCATTAAGTTTTCATAAAACTCAACATTAGGTCATTTGTGCTTTTTTTTTTAAGTTTCTCTTGGTTTTCTACTTCATGTACATGATATGATCTTAAGGTATTTTGAGGGTTGTTACGATATCTCCCATTTGAAAACATTCATCCTTGAATGAAGATTAAATCGGAGCCCGATAGGAGATCTAGCGAAATTAAACTAAATTTACTTGAATTCACGAAATATGCAACCATACTAAAGTTTCATCATCGACTAATGTGTAACATGAAACAAATAAAAATGCTAATAGGGGACTTTTACCTCAAGATGATTCGAACTAGGAGGAATAGGTAGGATATAACAGGCTATCATGTACGCCGGCTTCCTAAGTAGCTTCCTGACTAGATAATTCCTCATAGTACTTTCACGAAGCAACCTCTTTGTTCCTTAGCTTGGAACACGAAGATCTAAAATCTCAAGCTGGAACTTCCTCATATCACAAGTTGTCATCAACTCCTACACTCTCATAAGGGACAATGGTGAGGGGTTCAACTTTAACACATTTCTTAAGCATAGAGATGTGAAATGTTTGAATGTTGATGCTAGTTTGGTGGAAACTCAAACTCGTAAATACCTTGTCGGCTCTCATGTAATCTGATATGGATCAATATAATAGGGACTAATCTTCCCTTTCTTCCCAAATATCATAACACCTTGAAGTAAACCCAATCATCTGCCTCGAATCCAAGTCTCATTTAACATTTGTGTAGGACTTTTGGCGACTAAATGGAGTCTTCAACCTTTCTTCTCCATGGCATCGCACTAAGTCGGCCTATGAACTCTGCTTCCAACCAACTAATAGGAGACCTACACCTCGGCCCATAGAGTGCTTCATAGGGAGCCATCTAAATGCTAAAATGATAACTATTTTTATAGGCAAACTCTATGAGAGGCAAATGGTCATCCCAATTTACTTTGAAGTCCATCACAAAAGCTCTTAACATATCCTCCAATGTCTAAATAGCACATACCTTGACCATCGTCGGCGGATGAGAAGGCCCGGACTAAGGTTCACCTCCAAGCCCAAACCTCTACGGAATGACTACTAGAGCTTCGGCAGTGAACTATGTGACCACTATTCGACATGATAGACAATAGAACTCCATGAAGTTTGACTATCTCACGAATATATAATCTACCATACTCCTCATCTTGGAGTCTTAACTAGTAAGAATTGAGTTGACTTGGCCATTTGATCTACAATCACCCACATAATGTCATGTTGCCTACATGACTTCGGTAGAGCAGAAAATAAAATCATATTGATCATCTCCCACTTCCACTCGGGGATTGCTATATTACGAGCTACACCACATGGTCTTTAGTGCTTTCGACCTTAAGCCCGTTGATAATTTGGGCATCTAGCCACAAAATTTGCAATGTCTCTCTTCATACTATTCCACCAATAGACTTTTCTCAAGTCGTATGCATCTTAGTGGAACACAGGTGAATAGAATACCTGGAAATTGTGTGCTTTTCCATGATCCTTTCCTTCAGAGGCCAAAGTCTACTTTCGAGACACACATAGCCTACCTTGATACCTCGGGACACTATCTCCCCTTGTGCAAAAATCAGTACCTTCTTCTTGTGGTATCTTTAACTAAAGTAAGAGGGGATCCTTTTACTAATTTTCCTTAAATCCTGCTACTAGGGATGTTTCGGCCCTAATCTAAACAAGCATACACCTTCTCGGAGTGCAGAAGACGAACTCTTATGTGTGAGTCTATACACATCCTTCGCTACCTCTCTCTTTCCTCTTCTATATGACGGTGCCTTTCCATGGATACCACACTAAGAGCATCAGCAACCACATTGGCCTTACCTAGGTGGTAGAGGATACTCATTCCATAGTCCTTAAGTAACCCAAGCCACCTCCTGCAATACGAGATTCAACTCATACGGATGAACACATATTGTAGGATAAATTTGGCCTATGAATACACATCAATACGCACCTTGCTTGATAATTCTCAAACTCACACTCTGACAAGTATGAAATGGATATTGTCAATATAGAACCCAACAAAGAGGTTGGTCGAACCCATAAGAATATATGGTAAGAACTAGACTAATATCGATATTTAAGTTTTATGGTGGATTATCTCCAAATTGCGGGGTTTATTGAGAAACAATTGTAAAACAAACGTAAAAACCAAGTGTTGTTAATCAAGATTTGCAATTAACTGGGGTATGTTTTTCCCATGGGTTCATAACTACTTCGGGTTTATACTCATGATCGATCAATGCTTACTTATAGACGTACCTAGGGTTCATCCAAACGGTAGTTGCGTCCCTATAGGATGATTATACTTAATTGCAGTTAGAGTCTCATCAGGCGATTTCAAATTAACCGTACCGGTATGTTCCAAATAAACTATCCTATGGCCATGACTCATGTCATACAATGATAATAAAAATCAAGGCTTTGTTGTAATTCTCTTTTCCTAATCTCTACCTCTCTAGGTTCAAGCAAGTAAAGAATTCAAGCAATTCTTAACATTGCGCTTTGTTAAGAATCACTAAAGTCGAAGAGAATATAATGTAAGAGTTTAGAATTGGTTTTGATTCACTTTGTGTAACCCTAATTCTTTAATCCACCATGGTTCACACAACCCTAGTTGTAGAGGTTTAAACCTCTCATGATTGTAAGATTAGGATTAGTATTCATAGACAAACACATAATAAAATACTTGCTAGCGATGATTGAACTGTTGTGGATATTGCAATAGAATATGATGAAATAAGACGATTGAGAAATCAAGTTTTGATCTCAAGAATTACTCTCCAATGTTGTCAAAACTAATTGAGACATGATAGTAATTGACAATCAACTAATTATGACCTTCTCTTAACCTAAAAGAAACATAAAGCATATTTATATAGACAATTAAATCCTTTTTCTAAGTTAACGGGAAATAACAAAATTTAGTCTTGAAACAAATCCTATGACTCATCATCGACCGTAACGATTGTATGGTTCGTACCTTGCTCTCGTACATACCTTGAGTTATAGAATTGGCTAAGTATTGGCGTCTAGTATGACTACTAGCATGATACCACGAGCCGTACAATCCAATCGTGGTTTTGGCACTAGAACTTTGAAATCTTAGGATTTTCTACTAGTGTCTTGGTATGCCTTGTACCTTGCTTTTACGACTAGTGACAGCAAGTTGCACCATGAATACCGCCGTCGTTAAAGATTACTATGAAGCTTTCTATGGCTCCTAGTATGGAGTCGTAGGTAAGTGCTACCGTATCAGAGACTTCAATTGTGCAAATAACTGCGAAATATTCCACACGATTCCAATTATGGCTCATGCGGCTTGATGTGGCTCATGGTGAGTACGTACTTTTCTAAGCATTATTCTAGATACGAGCTTTTCTATGAGTCTTGATACGGCTCATACAATCTAGGTAAAACTCATACTAAGATCAGTATAGTTGCTTTTACGCACTTATCTACAACTTTTGCATATTTTTGCTCCATAGCCTAGTTTCCTGAAAACAAAGTAAAAACACCTTATATCAATATAAGCATTACCTAAGTTCATGATATTTCCCAGGTTTTAAGTGTCACAAAGTGTTGTAAACCATGGCACATCAACACCTTCAACTTAAGACTTTTGCATGTCCTCGGGACAAAACAAAAACTAAAAACGATGCTTAACTAGAAAATAAACGTAGGATGCTACAGCCAACACCAATCAAAATTTGCACTATGAACTCACCTGATAAACCAAATCATTATATGCACATCGAGTAACCACAAATCATGATAAGCAGGGATTAAGACATGTCATCTAATTAATAGCGGAAAATCAAGTCATTATCAATGCTTTTCACACGGACAATTGACAGAATAAAACCTTGAGAAACCATGTACCCTCGCAGCAAATGAAGTCCCCACTCATATATATATGAGAAATACAAAATGTGGGATTGAACAAGTAAGACACTCACTCTCACAAGGAAGTTTCAAATACTTGCATGGATGACATATGCTTGCCCTTATTTTCTCTCTGCCGGCTCTTTGGGCAGTCATACTAGGATCACTATAGGATTTTATTCATCTTGTAATGTAGGTTTTGGGATGGGTATATTCTAAATATGGAATTTTTTAGTGACTAAACCCTCCTTGGAACTACATAGATGTGACTCCACTTTTCCCTTATTTCACTCTATTCATATTTTCAACTTTTTCCTCCCTTTTCTCAATTTTTATGCAATTGTATGGGTGTGGTGTGTTTTCATATTTTCATTCACTTTTCTCTTATGTATTTTCTTTTAAATTTTTCTTTTTTAGCTCCTTCTTTCTTCGTTTGTCACACCACACCTCGTTCTTAAACCTTTCTCATTTCTTTTCCTTTTTCACCTCCCCATAATCTATGCACCCCTATCTAGCCACACTTAACTTAGGCATTTTTCGTTGGTTGAGATTTACAATGTCCAATAGGGACTGGGCTAAAATAGATTCATTATCAAAAATTGGTAAGGTTAATCGGTTAATCAAGTAAAAATGGTCCATTTAAGGCTCAAAATCGGGATTAAGAAAATCATATCATTTGGTAGGTAATTTAAGCTAAAATGGGCTAAACAAAAAAGACACATGATCTCTTCCTAACCAACCATCCTAAAACCTATGTAAAGACTAACTAGGCAAGTTCTAGATCCTCTACAGCATTGATGAACTAGAGTACATGGCCTCACTCACTCATGATACATGTTTTCCATTCATTCTACCTGTTTGGTTCATACATGGCCAACTATAACTACTCATGCTTATACACTAAATGAAATAAAAAGATCCCTGAAATCATGTTTTGCAATCAACACGTACATAGATAGCTAACCATCAAATATTTTAAACGGGTCAATTTTCAAAACATAAAAACTAGTGAATTTTATTGGCTGATAATCCTAAGCTAATTTCTAATCAAACAAAAAATATCCTAAATATATCGGTTCTACCAGATATAGCATGCGAGGGAAAAAGAAACACGACAAGAAAAATCCTCGAGACAAATCCAAAAAATCCAAAAATATACAAGTACCTCTCCCTTTTAAAAAGCATGCTTCATCCTTGAAGCATAGAATACAAAACATACGGAAGAGGACATAGTTTTGGCGCATTAAGCACTCTGTCATCTGTGGAGGTAATATCTCCACTACGGTTGTTGTGCGCGGTGGTGGCGCACTCGATGATATATCAATAGAGGGAACGATCATCCCCTCAGCAGTAGTGCTCACTTCTACAACCTCTGGAATCACTAGGGGCGAAAATGCGGCTGCTTAGAAGGGTCCTTGCCACCTACAAGCTCACGCATGGGCGGTGGTGGAGCTACCTGCTCTCTCGCTCTCTCAAACGGCTCAGGCCACATGCTCATCGTAAGTCACGCTAGCTCTCTAATCTTGTCCTCTTGCGCTCTTTCTTTTCCTTCTTTCTCTTATTCTTTAGGGTCTCATCTACAACATCCTCCAAGACACTCTTCCCTTTTTCTCCCTCGGCTCAATCGGCTCCCGATATGCCGCCAAGTCAGAAAACAGGGTCTCATCTCTAACATCCTCAAGAGACACTCTTCCCTTTTCCTCCTCGGCTCAATCGGCTCCAATATTCCACCAAGTCAAGCTCATCATCTATCCGATGTCGAGGTTAGGAAGAGTGAAATTGCTAGAACACCGGTCAGCCGAGATAATGACTCGGCCACTAAGCTACGAGCCCCCAACTCCTCAAGGAGGCTACCCGATGTCGATGCAGCTCGTGATGCACTCATTGAGTAGCTCTCAAAGCCCCCATCGAGTCTTGCATGTAAAACCCATGCGGCCGTCTCAATCTCATGCTTCTGAGTTTCACATTCTCCATCATATTTGCACCTTTTTCTACCGGCTACGGTCATTCTCTTTGCCATCTTTTGAAGAAATTCTTGAGGCACGAGCATGTATCCTTCTAGGGCCTAGCTCGGCCATAGGTGGTGCAACGGAGGTATTGGGAGTTGCCTACGAGACCAGGCTAGAATCTGTAGCCGATGTCTCATCCTGCTCTGTGAGGTGGGGAATTCATGCGCTTCCGCCTCAAATGCTTAAGTGCAGGACTGCTGTAGAAAGTCATGTTACGCTCGTCGGGCCATTTCATCTCGAATCAACCCCGTGTTTTTGTCTCTTGTCACTCCAATCAATCGCTTCTCACTAGGATGCACCTTGAGACCTTCTCCAGCACACAACCTATATATGAGACTCGGGAATAGGATGGTAGTGCTCAATCCCTAACTCAATCCCGGATCTCCTCTAAAATGACCTCGGATAGTTGATGGCGTATCATGACATGATATACGCCATCAATACTTTGCTGTGCCGCACTAAGGGTATTTTCATTCTTTATTAGTGCCAAGCTATGGCAAACTAGCATCCAATAGGCTTTTTGCTATGAAATTCAATGAGTTCTTTATGACTGCTTTATGGTAGTTACCTATTTTGCCTCCTTATCTTTAGCAATGACCCCAAACAACCACTTAAGCTTACTCTTCCTCTCCTCAAAGCCTAACTGCTTGATTTTCTTCATACCGTCCACCAAGTAGTCAAACTCGATTGTAGTGTGGGGTGAAATAGGCCCGAGGCCCATATAATATCCAAGCAATGATATACTCAAATATGTCAACATTGCGGCCTCGCACCATGAAGCTCTCCAACTTGGGATGATCTTTGACTTTCTTCCCCTCCTATGCTTTCTGTTCCATGGTAACCAAATAATTGGCATAGAACTTTCGGACAATCTAAAGTGTACCAATCCGGGGTTCTAGCCATTCAGAAAGCCCTTAGTAGTTGGTCTCAGCTTCATCTCCTCCACTTCCATTCGGTGCATTGGTGAGATCCGCGACTCTTCTTGAATACTCCACGGGGTTTCTTGGTGATGAAAGAAACACCTTGTTCATAGATCCTCCTGTACACCTAGTACTCTCCACCGGATAGTACATTTCTCCCTAGGTGGAGTCTGGTCTTGCTTAGGAATGGTTGCCTCATCATTAGATCTGGACTCACTATCTCCATCACCAGATTGGGCCTCCTTGGACCCTTCATTATCATTAGAGCCGCCACGACTCTTGGACTCTTTCCTCGGCTCACTCCTCGGACTAGGGCATCGAGTAGATGTGGCGGTTCTTTGTACCGGCTTAGGCTTAGTTTTTGCCTTAGTGGTTCTGTTCCAATTGGTGTAAGATGTATCGATACATGTTCTTCCACCGAAGGCCCTTATAGGAGGTAATACGCATGCTCACAGTCGGGCTCATCTCTCAATGCCCTCACGATTCTTTATCTACATGGAATCTTCTGCTTTTTCTTTGGCGGATTTGGTTGCTTTCTTCTTCATTGTACTGAGGTGGAAAAGGGATAGAATTTCATATCCGAGGAAAAGAAACAAGAAACCATCCTTTGAATTTTCACGGGTCTACGGTATGAGTCATGCCTAGGAGGAACAATTCATGTTTGAGACTCATAACATCTCGGGTCATAGTCACGACTCGGAGGTACGACTCGTACCATGAAACTACGATCCGTACCACAAGTCGTATGAGGATACTTCTAAAAACCCACTATTACTGTATTTTTCCATCACTCATGGTACAACCCTTAAGTCGATTCCACGAGTTGTGGGAAGGATCATGTTATTCCTTTGGACTTGACCCTTTAGGTTCTGGTATGGTTGCAGTGCAGCTGTAGTAAGACACTACGGGGCCATACTAGGTTTCGTACCACTTAATTGTTACGTATTTGGCTTGAGATAGTCCGAACAAGCCATGTACCCTACGAGTGTAGTGTGAAACCATAAGTCATAGGAAGCCTTGTGAAGCTTGTCCTTGCCTTTTTCATGTTAGTTTTGTAGGTGATTTTAATTTTTGTTAGGTACTCGGAATTTCCCAAGTCCTAGACATGCATTTTCATGTTTTTACAACTACCCATTTCTCCCCTTTTGATTCATAACACCTTAACTCAATTTATAGCGATTTAAAATTACATTTTAACTTGCTCGAATCTTACCAGTCAACAAATTTATTTTGCACATCGCGATTATTATCCTCCTATATTTTCATTCCTTTTGAGGACTCCGATTATTAAACAGTTCACACAAACAAGAATGTTCTTTTACACGATTAAAGCATAAGTACTTACTTGAATGTTGCAAATTCTTCTCGCTTCATGCGTGTTTCGGTCTTAGGTTAGACTTTGAATTGGCTTGATCTTGTCGAGCAAAAATCTTGCTCAATCAATTTGTTCTTGAGATTCTGAGTGAGGAAAGCACATGGGTGTTCGTAAGTTGAGTTTTTGGTAGCGTGGGAGAAGGGTCTATAAATTTTGAAGTTTAAATAGTTTTAGGGAAATTTTTAAAAATTGGGTAAGTGGGAGTCAGAGCTTAAGCAGAATTGACCCATCACGACTTTCTAGTACCATGAGTCATAAGAAGGACCTACGACTCGTCCCTAGGACTTGTAGCGAGGAATTTAAGAAACTTACTGTGGACATACGAGTATGATACGACTCATAACATGAAGGTATGAATTGTACCACAACTTGTAGGTCACTCGGCTGAGTTTCATATTTAAGCATAGTTCATAGGTAGTGAGTACTACGACACATGCGATGGAGTTATGAGTCGTAGGACCAACCATACCATGGACTTATACCTTTAAGTTGTATCATGCTTCTCACCATGACTCATACTATACTAGTACAATGCTCCTAAGAGTTGTACTAAGGCTCATAATTACCCAGTGCTACCTTGTAATTTTTCTATTTTTGTTTCACATTCACACTAAGCACCACATATGCAATAAACTTGGGTTGCCTCCCGAAGCACTTGATTAACATTGCGGCATGGCCTTGTGGTCCGATTACTCATACTTCATAGAACCACCTCCACAGGTTTCCTTCCAAAAAGTGCTGACTTTGGAGGTTTTAGCCTCTCATGATTGTAAGATTGTGATTAGTATACATACACAAACACATAATTAAATACTTACAACGATGATAGAAATAAAATATGTTGTGAATATTACTTGATAGAATATGATGAACAAAATCAAGAACAATTGAGAAAATCCATATTTTGATCTCAAGAATTGCTCTCTCTAATGTTGTCAAAACTAATTACAAACTTGATAGCAATTGACAATCAACTAATTCTTAACTTCTCTTAACCTAAAAGAAACATAAAGCGTATTTATTTAGATAATGAAATCCTTTTCCTAAGTTAACGGAGAATAACCAAATCTTGTGCCGACATATCCCGACTCATCATACGACCCAGTGCCGAGTTATGGGTTATGCCTTTCTCTCATACATTCCTTGACTTACACATGTAGAATTGGCTAGAGTATTTGGAAGCTGAGTACGGCTCTTAACATGATACCATGAGTCGTACAATCTAATCATGGTTTGGCACTAAGAACTTTGACATCTTGATTTTTCTACAAGCGTCTCAGTACCACGTACCTTGCTCCTATGACTCGTGACGGCTGGTTTGTACCATGGGTCTTCCAAGTCCTTAAAATCACAAAAGCTTTCACGGCTCTGGTATAGGTCATAGGTAGGTTCTACAATCAAGTAGGTGCTACGTATCAAGAGACTTCAATTTTTCAAATAACTCGAAATATTCCACGACTCCGAGTTATGGCTAATACTGACTTGGTGTTGCTCGTGCGAGTGTCATAATTTGCCTTTGCATTGTTCCAATCTTCGAGCTTTTTCATGAGTTTATTAAGGCTCGTACAATCTAGATACAACTCATGTTTTGAGATCGTACTTGGCGCACCCACGCACTTATGCACGCTTTTGCACATTTTTGCTCCAACAACTAGTTTCACTAAAAACAAAGTAAAAACACCTCATACCTATATAAACATACCCAACTCCATTCTATTTTCCCAGTTTTAGCGTCTAAGTGTTGTAAACTCACACCCATCATGCACCATAAAGAAAGTGGCACGGATTTTCAACGCAAATATCACCGCCTCCAATTCAAGGTCATGAGTTAGATAATTATTCTTTTGAATCTTAAGCTTTCTAGAGGCATAAGCTATAACCTTTCCATTTTCCATCAATACACAGCAGAAAAACCTACTCTGGATGCATCATAATATAAATAAAACCACTTGTACCTTTCGATAGAATTGACAAACTTGGAGCGGTAGTCAAACGAGTCTTCAATTCACAGCTTTCTCGGAGCTTTAGACCATTGAAGTCGACTTCTTCTAGGTCAACAGTTAATGAAGCTGCAATAATTTAAAATTCTTATACAAATCTCTTGTAGTAACTAGCTAAACCCAAAAAAACTCTGTATCAGGCCAGTTCTTCGTCCCAGGCCAACTACATAGCCTCAATCGTTTGAGAGTCAACCTTAATGCCTTGCTTGGAGACTATATAAGCCCAGAATAAAGACATTGAGTTCAACCAAAATCACACTTAGAGAACATGACAAATAACTCCTCTTCCTTAAGTGCAGAACTATTGAGATGGCTAGCTTGCTCCTCCTCACTCTTGGAGTAAGCAGAGTTGTCATCAATGAACACAATAACAAACATGTGCAAATATGACTTAAGTACTCTGTTCATAAGATCTATAAATAATGTAGGAGCATTAGTCAAACCAAAGGACATAACAAAAAACTCAAAATGACCATAGCGGGTTCAGAAAGCTATCTAGGGAATATCACATTCTCTCATACTCAACTAACGATACCCCGATCTAAGGTCTATCTTTGAGAAACGCCCAGCAACTGAAGTTGGTCAAACAAGTCATCGATTCACGAAGGATATATATTCTTGATAGTGGCCTTATTCGATTCTTGGTAATCAATACACATACTAAGAGGCCTATTCTTCTTAAGCATGAAAAAGAAATGGAGGCACCCCGAAGGTGAAACCTTTGGGTTGGATGAAACCCTTGCTCCCAAAGATCCTTCCTTTGCTCTTTCAACTCGGCTAGAGCAATTCATATGGTGGAATAGAGATAGGATGAGTATTAGGAAGAATATCTATCCCAAAATCTAATTTCCTATCTGGAGGGACTCATGAAAGATCATCTAGAAAGACCTCAAGGAACTCATTTATGATTGGAGCGGCGAGGGGATAGTGTCTTAGCATTAGATTCCTTTTCTCTCACTAAATGATAGACATACCCCTTATAGGTTAACTTTACGCTTTAAGTATCAAATGAAATGACCCTTAGGCATAACGGGACTACTCCCAAACTAAAGTAGCTTATTTAGAAATTGGAACTCTACTACTCGGATCCTATAGTTAAGCTGTGGCATATCAAGAATACAGCCAATCAATTCCTAGAATGACATCGAGAATCCACCATATCTAACTCTACTAGATCGGCTATGGTATTTTTAAGATGGTAAAATGTATAATCTCTATAGATTGGTAGCTTAGGCGATTCAGCATTCGAGAGATAGAACCCTTTGAGAAAGGTTATGCAAAGGAATTGTTCTAGGGAAATCCCAAACTTAACAGCTACATAAGAGTCACAAATGATACAGGTAGTATGCGGATCAAGTAAAGCATATACATCAAGGAGAAGAGTTTTAACATACTATTACAACATCGAGAGTTCTCCTAATCTTAGTGATTAGACATAGCATACAAATGGTTCGGCCACTTTGTTCTTGAAATATTGCCTTCTAAGCAACTGCGAGGGAGTAGACTAAGCTCTATTACCCCCATTACCCTATTAGGATGGACAATCTCTCAAATAATAGCCTGTTGGCCCCACCCGTAATATCCCGTGTCACACTTAACGACACTTACCTAAGTAGACCTTACCATACATTCCACAAGGTGGATGTCGAGGTTCTTTCTAAAGAAGGACACGCTTCCATTCCTATTCCTCTATTGTTATCTTAGCTCTCTTACTCTATTTCTCTTCCTTTGTCCTTCTTGTTATCCTCCCTCTACGTGTTGGGCGTAAACCATGAGTCTAGAAATATCCATATCACTAATCAATAAAGAGCCCTTGCATTCTTTCTTCATGTGCTTGCCTAATCCAATATGAATTTCCTCATCTTGCCCTCATATTTGGTGCCATTTCTAAAATATATATGGATAGATGAATGAACTTAAAAGGTTGTACTCCCTTCCTCATAGTACCTTGCCTCAAGTTAACAAACTCCTCACAGCCTTTGTTTCTCTCGGCTTACGAGGGGAAAAAGTGGTTCAAGAAAGCTTCAAAACTATCCCAGGAGTGGATGGACCTATATTATCACCTCTCCCTTGTTCTCAATGATCGTACCATACATTGGCTACATCCTTCCAGGCTGATAGAAAACAAAGTCAACTCTCTTTGTCTTTGTGGCATGCATTACCTTCAAAATCTTCTAGATCTTGCTAATAAAGTTTTGAGGGTCCTCATTAACCTTAGATCCTATAAATATCGGAGGATCTATCCTCAAGAACTCTCTAATCCTTGAAGCTCCTGAATCATAGGAGCTAAAACTAGTTTGTCTTGAATTCTAACGTCTTGGTGAGCAGGCATCAATTGAGTGAGCATCTAGATAGCCCCTTTGAACTCTTCCTGCGATGGCATACTGAGGGCTAGGGAACTAGTGTCTCACGGAGTTACGCCACTAGTGATTAGTCTACTGGACTTCAACACTACATCGGTGACAGTTCATGGATCATTTCAAGTCTGCATCAACTCTATTGAGGCATGTGAGTTGCGTTCTTATTTGAAATGTATTTAGGAGGCATGATCTGAAACACGCGAATACGCGAGTCGGGGAAAAGTCTTTATAGAGGTTTAACTCTATTCTACTTTCTAGAGTATAAAGAAGGAAGCATTTCCTAATGCTTCGTAGTCTTCCTATTATTATAGATGTGGCGTGATCATGCCCAAATTACACCTTACAATTAAAGTATAACGTGGTCGCTATCAAATATAGTAACCAAACATCGGTTGGGGTCGATCCTATAGGGAATAGGGAAGAAAGAATATTTTAATAATGATTAAACTAACCTATAATCAATATTTCGAAGAGTTGCAAAATATAAAAAATGAAAAATTCTGTGAAAATTGAGTTATCAAATTATCAAGACAAAACAAGGGTTATGTGTTACACCATGGAAAAATTTTGGTGGTTATTTGATGTTTGTATGCTATGTTAAAGGGAGTACGGTTGTATATTTTCCGTATTAGATGACAAGGGAAATGTGTACGAACGAAAAACCGAAGAATATGTAAGTTCATAAGTAAGAGTCAACTTTAAATAACCATATCTCCTAGTATATAATGATTTGAATACCCATGACCTATCAAATTAAATTTCTTTGAGTCTAATTTTGAACATCAAACGGCTCGTCAATCGGAGTTCGTAGTAAAAGGTTATAGACGTTTTACCATGACATTGTCGGGCGCGTGGGAGGCCACGCGGCCCTAAAAAGCCCTTTCCCAACTTGCTTTATATTTTGAGTCATGACTTATCAAATCATTTTCAATGTTTCGGAAATTAAGAGTTTCTATTTATCCTCTAAGAATTCTCTCAAATTTCCGGCAAACAACTAAGGAAAACACTAGCTAAACTCCATTAAACTAAAGCTAAGTGAAGGGATCTACCATAAGGTGAAGGTGGTGTGTTGGTGTTGCATTTTGGCTACTGCCCAGAGGCGATGTTAGCGTAGTGAATTTGCTGCATTTTTTATGCTTTCCTAAGCTACATATACGTTCACTCCTTGTAAGGATTAAACACAAGTATAAAGGTAAGGATTCTACTACTATCCTTGCTTTAATTTCTTATTACAAAATTTAGAAGTTGGAGGTGTCTTTGGTGTGTTGGTGAACTATTTTGTGGCGTTTTGGACAGCAAGGTTGCTGTATTTTTGGACAAAAAGTTGAGGTCAATTACTCCTATTTTAAACCAAGAACAAATCTCCATCAAAAGGTAAGTATTTCACCCCTTTTAAACCTCTCGAAATTGTAAAAGCGAAAATCTGGAAAGTGGCGGCTAAGTGGTTTCAGATGGAGTGTTTGTGAGCTCGATGTTGCTCATTTTCCTTAGAATTTTGGATATTTCTTTTGCTGGAATTATCCTTCATATTAAGGGAAGAATTACATCATAACTAAGGTAAAATTTCCTCTTGTTTCTCCCTTAAAAGTTGGTGAAAACTAGTTTAGAAAATGGATAATGTTGTTGATGTTGCAGGTGTGTTGTTGTTGCTATTGTGATTGCCATTGTTTAGTTATTTTGGATGCATTTTGTGCTATATATTAAGCTTGTCATTGGAAGTTTTTAGTAGGAAACCAAGGAGAAAGGACCCAAAAATGTCCCAAGATGTGAAGAAAGAGGAAGGTCGCAGGTGACCTTGAAAACTCAACGATGCAAAGCTGTCATTTCTAGATTTTCATCATGATACGGAAGTAGAAACAGAGTACGCAACAATCCTTAGTTAATTTTACATTTCAAGTTTAATAATTTAATTCTCCAAATCATTCCCCAATTATATCTGTTTTATTACAATAGAAAAACAAAGAAGTAACCCTAAACGATTGATCTTACAAGTTTGTGAGGGATCGGTAATCGAGGCTTCCGTCCTATATTACTTGAGCACCATGTGTACTTTTGTGTGCTTGGGAGACATTAAAAGCTAAGTAGTTTCAATATACTGACCTTTGAATGTTGATCTTATATGCATATTGTGTGGATTGTTTGAGCTTGATTGAATTGTCTAATGAACACGAGTGTAAGTTTTGTTTGAAACTTGAATGAGGCACGTAGTAGATTGTTCGAGGATGAACAATAGTTTAAGTGTGGGGGTGGTGATGTTGGGCATATTTATACATTTTATTTACCATATTTTGCCCATGTAATTATGATTTGAGAATGAATTATGTGTGATTCCTTTGGTTTTGTGTGATATTTGCGAAAGAGCTAAACCACATGATTAAATGTTTGCGGGATGAAAGTGATGGGTTTTGACTCATTTGGAGCATAAAAGAGCAAGTGTTGTCAAACCAAACTCAAAAAGAATAAGTGTCACAACAACCCAAGGGTTGGGATCCCGTAAAGCCCAGTGCATAGAGCTACGTGACACGCAAGCACACCGGTGCACCGGAGCTACGTGACGTGGAGCAAGGAGGCCTCTATGGGCCACACTACGCAAACCTATAGTGTCCGAAACAAAACCTGCAAAGTTGAATCCCAATTCAAGTAGGAAAAGATGCAAATTTATTCTATTCTTTTGATACAAAAAAAATGGAAGGATAGATAACTGAACACAAAATTGGAAGGACAAGCAACCCTTGCTAACAAACAAGGACCTCAAATCATGATCAACAATCACCAAGTTCTTAGAAAGACCTCAAGGGAGATGATTCCTTGCAACCCTCCTCTCTACATAATTAACAATCTAAAGCTAGACAAAAGCCTAGAAATTTACTACACTCAAAATATTCTATCTTCAAAATCATGAAAATCTCCTATGAAAATTACAAGAACTCCTATTTATACTAAGTAAGGAAAAGGAGAAAATTACAAGAACTCCTATGTATACTAAGTAAGGAGAAGGAGACTATTAAAAAATATGTCCTTAATGAGTAAAGGGTCTTGTTTGGTTCTCTTCCTTTCTGAAATCGGAGAATGACCATTTGCAATATTAGCCTATCTTCTTTATCAACATAGCCACCTTGCTCTCCCATCTAACTTTGCCCTCCCAAGATATCATCCATATATAGGAACCTTGAATTGGATAAATTACTATAAATACCCTCTTTTGGAATGTTTTATTGGCATTCACCACTTATTAATTGACTATTATTCACACATTGATTTATTTGTAAGTGTGGAAAAAATTATTCCATACAATCGATTGTGAGAAACATCAAGTTCTTGTAATTTTATTTCGCATTTGTCAAACAATCTCATATTATAATAAGTATTCATCATGACTTCTAATAAATATTAAGAGATTTTTTCTTCAAACATGAGCAACTAATTTCTTTAACTTAGGTTGTGGGAACCATGAAGGATTAATGAAAGTAGCAAAATAAAATAGTGATTCCTGATTGGTAAATTGAGTGGATTATTACTCTCTTCGCTTTTAATTAGTTTTTACTTGATTATAAGCGTTGGAACGTGTACGTATCATCAACTTGCTTGACCAAGGAGGTTGAAGTTAGGAAAGAGAATGCCAATGGAAATTTGAGGCTACCAACCCTCATATAGTTAACTTGAGCTCTAGCAGGGATAGTTAATCAGAAATATGATGAGGAAAAATATGAACACCTAAAGTCGAGAGGATTTACATGTGAAATTCATCTATGTAGGTTGAGAGACTTTAGATGAACTTAATCGTTAGTCTTACACAAAATTCAACAGGATAGTTCACTAATAAAATAAGCTTAATACCTAATGAAATCATAGGAAACTTCGATCATAGTTTCTTCTCATAAATTTGATAACACTAAATCTACGCAAAGATACTTTTTCTTTTATTGTAATCCCCTTAGAAATATTTCCCTCAGCTAAGTTACTCACTATTAACATAATGAAATTCCCCAAAATAGGGGTAGAGCTGCTTGACACTCGATTCATGATTGGCCAGAAGTCGACTATATATCGTCTAAAAATGTAATACTAAGGCCGACCCAGCGACCTATCACAATAAACCAAGATAAATACTTGACCCGATAGGTCACAATAATGATGAATAAGCTTAATATGGAAATTGACAGAAATTTGCAATAAAGCTAAACATAGAAATGGAAAACCAACACGACTACACAACCAAAACTACTATACGAGACTAGTCCACATCGGCCTCTACGAGTAAATAACAAGCTGAAATGCACGAGATAGGGACGAGACTACCCCTGTTGTTGTACACAAGACTCAAAATAGTAAAAACTATACATGGCTCATGGAAGAGAGGAGCATAACTCTATTCTTACGAAATCGCTACTATTGTGTCGATGAGTTGAGCCTCGGCCTATACCTATAGCACGATAAACGGGAGGGTTCCCTAGAAGAAGGGATGTTAGGATGATTAAAATGTCTTTGGTATGTAGGGCTAAAAAACTATAAACATATAAGATAACAATGATAAGCGATCCGAGGAAATGAGGAATAGTAAAAACCCGAGATCCACGAGAATTGAAAACTAACAATTACTCATGAAATGTAAGTTCAACCATTTAATGCACAATAAAAATATAACTAAAATGCCGGTGACGTAGAACATAAGATCCATATAAAATTCGTCCATCCGGTTACCCACACCGAGTAAAAAAAAATACTTCTAGCCGGTGTACCACACTTTGGAGTAAATCAAGATCCGATTGGTGTACCATTCAAGGGTAAATAAAAATACTTTCAGTTGGTGTACAAAGCGAGGTAAATCAATAAATCTTACGCGAAATCATCTTGACCCGTGCAGGCTTATATTGGGTCAATTTAACATGTATAACATTGAAATGATGAATACTAAATCTATGGCACATAGGCCTCCTTCATAATGCATAGCGCAGAGAGTGAGAACATATAACATGTAAAGGAGTGAAAATGGCACCTAAATGCATGTATTCAAAACTTACCAAATCATAAATGGCAGGGATGACCTAAGATTTTCAACAATATTTATAGATCGTGTTCAACGGTTCATTAGAGCTCGGAGACTCGCTAGTTTGTCATTCGGCTTAAGGAAAAGGAATTATGAAATATCCCCTTGGACTGACATATTTCATAACATACACATAAGATAAAATACAACCATCACAAGGCAATCCTAATTCAATAAGCTCGTTTACCCTTAATAGCTTGCGACGTCTTTACTTGGCTTAAAATCATTTACACGTCATCATCTCAGCTCTTTCACCAATTTCGATTAGCAACCCTAACCTTTAAACACATTTAACATCACACTCATATATAACATACAATAAGGACCCATTGTGATCCCACGGCGAGGGTCTCCGACTGTTAGTACAACTACGACAACAATCAATACGATATCACATTTTAAATGCGTCACTTAGACTAGGCATAATCTTATAATTTAACCTCAATCAAACATGAAACATTAAATCTTAAATGAATATTAACATACTGCCTCAAGACTTGTAAAGAGGTTGTTGGATCATTTAATTCACAATGCCTGAATCATGCCTTGCTACCTTTTCTTGGCCCGAGCTTTCTTCTGTCGTTTCTTTCTTTCAACAATCAGGACTTACCCTTAAATTACTTGAGTTTGTAACCAACTACCAGGAAATGAGCTAATATATCCAGCCAAATATCCACCAATAGAAATACAACAACAACACACAAGGCAACATTTAAGCATAATACTACAACTTGTTAATACAACTTTGGAAAGAGCGAGTACAAATTATCAAGCTTCCTTTGTAACAAACTCCCATCAACATGGAGTATATTACGATGTCTGACTACAAAAACCTTCAAAAACGAGCTGGAACCTTCAATAAAAATCTCTCTAAAGAATGGCAACCAAACTTGGCACCCAACTACTAGTTTCAAACTAGGATTTTTGCAAGATTGTTACTAGCAATATTTACCTTTTGCTGGGGGTTTGTTCTTGGTTAAAAATAGGAGTAATTGACCTCAACTTCTTGTCCAAAAATACAGCAACCTTGCTGTCCAAAAGGCAGCAAAAATAGTTCACCAACACACCAAACACACCTCCGGCTTCTAGTCTTTTAATCAAGAATTCAAGCAAGGTTAGTAGTAGAATTCTTACCTTTTATACTGTGTTAATCCTACAAAGGAGCATATATGTAGCTTAAAAATGCTTGACAATGCAGAAAAGTCACCACAACAACCTTTGCCCAGCTCACGGCTATAACGGCTTAACAACTTCACAACAATGTTGACTTCACTTCCATATATTTTTTGGGAGTTTTGAGGGTTTTTCCTTGAGGATTCCTCTTGATTTCTTATGCTCGGTCTTTTCCTTGGTTGTTTCTTGGAAATTTGAGATGATTTTAGAGGATAAGCATGCACCTCAAATGCGGAAAAGTTGAAAATGATCTCATAGCACAAAACTTAAAATATAAAAGTGTTTGGGCGGTGGCCAATTTAGGGCGAGTAGCCACATCAGCACTCGATAATTGCCACTATAAACGCCTATAACATTTTTCTCCAAACTCCCGAGTTGGCCGAGTGGTTTGATGTTCGAAAACTAGATAAGACATTAATTTGATAGGTTGTGGGGCTTTAATTCGTTAATATTGGGAGATATGGTCATTTAAAGTTTACCCTTGCTTATGAACTTCACGCCTCTTTGCTTTTCGTTCGTACACATTTTCCTTGTCATCGACCAATATACAACTCGTACTCCCCTTAACCTAGCATACAAAAATCAAATAATCACCAAAAAAATTTTGAGGTGTAGCAGCTAATATTTTTGAACTATTCCTATGGGATAGACCCCAATCTTATTGGGTTATTATATTTGACTACGACCACTTTATACTTCATTATGAAGTGTAATTTGGGCGATATAAATCCCAACACATCAAACAACCCAAATTAAAGCATTTGCTTGTCCTCACGCAAATCAAAACTAACCTAACACCTAAACTAATATCCGAGTCACAAAATGCAATGGCTATAGTGTTTTTGACTAATGGCTACAAACACACACATTTCACTCCAGCCACCCTCATCCAACAAAACCGAGTTTCGCAACTATTCGAGACTAAGCTTTAATCTCTAATGGCTTTATACCAACATGCATACACCTAGAAGTTGACAAGTAAAACATGCAGTCATTCACATCACATGCCCTCACAATCAAACCAAGAAAAATGTCTATTTTTGAAGTAGTGTTAACACACAAATCAAGGAAACACAAGATCAAGAGAGGAGAAAGAAGCATTCAACTCTACATAAAGTTCTAAGATAGGTCACAACTACCACATATGCTTGCCTATTTACTCATGTCACAACTCGAGATGGGGCGAAGGTGGGACACGGGGACCTTAAACCACGAATGGCTCCAAAATAACCCATAGCATAGAATACGACCAACACAATATAATTTATAGGAAAGCGAGAAACTAACTAAAAAGTAAAACATCATCCACTTGTGGATAACAAGAAATCTCATAATTTAAACATTGAGTCACAAACGAACATACTAAGCGCGTAATGCAGAGAAAGCCTCCCAATAAGTGATGAAATTTGTTAGGACAAACCCTAGGTAACTCAAAGTCACGAAAGTAAAACAAGGTAAAAAGAACTGAAATGAAGTAGATAACTCTAGTCCTTAGAAGATGCGGACTGTTAGTTCTAGCTAATCAAGTTTGGAACGTATCTAGCGGGGACGGGTGATCACCCAAACCTATATCATGAGACGATATAACATCTATAGAATATCTGCGATTGATGAATTTGAATGTCTTGAGTAGGTGAGTAAAACATGCTAGTAAAATGATACTCCAAAATCATGAATATTAAACAAGGTAGAACATGAGAGTAAGGACAACATGCTAAAAACCATACTCCTAAAGTAATCATGATCATAAGATATTCATCATTAGCATAACATAATGATTCAAGGTTTAGAAATAGAAATCATGTAATGTACCATACTTGAAATCATAATGAAAACTCATAAAACTGGTCAATGGGGCAAATATTCTATAAATCATAATATCATAAGATATGAACATAAGTAGCCAAAACATGAGGAACAATGGGAGATTTGTCATAGGCACCGTCAATAGAGTTGTGATGTCCCATAACTCACTTAAGTGGGTAGAGACGTCTAAGCCTTGCGAGCGAACGATGAAAGGCATGATGATTACTCGTGACTCGAGACAATCTCCAATAACAATGACCCCTGCATCGCCCATTGAGGCAAGGGAGGCACTCTCCCAAAGCGAGGATCCTATATTCCTCGGGCTAAAGAAACATTCTCTAATATCGAGGATCCCTTATCGATGGTGGCACGTAGTTTTTGAGAAAGCGGGGTTTTGCTTGAACCCTGGCCTACTCGGTGCTAGACACTACTCCCATAACATGCATATTTCTCATAATCATATTCTTAAAACATCGCCATCTGGTGTGAGTCTTGACTCCAAAATATATCTTCATCGATCTTATGGGCAGCCGAGAAATCATGATGAACATGCCTAACTATACATGAGATTTCCCAAATCATGGAACTATATATACTTAAAATAAGCTTCATAATTCAAAATCATGTAATCATAAGTTTAAGAATTCATAAATATTACGAATACTTGATAACTCATCATACTTTAAATTATGGGATCATAAACTTGAAATTCATAAATCAGGCATAATAGGGCATACTCTTTATAAGCTTGAAATCATAGAATTAGGGTGAAATTGAGGAGTCAAATCTTTCCTTATATCCATAAATCATCAATTGAAACATGAGAGAATTGAACACGGATAAATAGCATGGAATATTGCATTGAATTGGGTTAAATCCTAGAATTTCACATTTTAGAACTTGTGAAGTAGAAATCTTAATTTGGACTTGAAGGGCATGAGGGTGGAAGAATTTCCCTTATTCATAACCCTACATACCCTGGCTTAATGAATCCCATGACTTTCTTGAAGGCGTGAGGTGATTTAGAAGAGCTTGAAGAAGAATCCTAGCTCCTTTCTTGAGAAAAATTCAACTATGTCGATATTTTTGAGAGAGTGACGATTTAGGTTAGATTAATCCCTTTAATCTGACCTTAAGAAAGCCCAAAGCGATGCTATTTGGAGTTAAAATCATAGGAGTTTACCAAAATACCCCAAGCTTTGCCCAAGAAAGGCACAGGCCCCAGTACAGAAACAATGACCCGAAGGGCGGGTCATTGTTTAATAGAGACAACCCATGCGAGGTTCGTCAATGCTTTGCTTGTTTTACTAAACTACTCATAAATTTTTATTCCGAACTTTGATTGATGGAAGGTTTGATGTTGTAAACAAGACTCAAAGGCTTCAATTTAATATGTTTAATCACCCAAAATATTTTGTTAAATGGGATCTATGGTCGTTTGAATTTGACCCTTCTAAGAACTTATATGAAAACTCAATTGGTAAGAAGTCTCTAAACACAACTTTGTGCTAGAGGTTCCTTATGACCTTAATTTGCATCCAGTGTACTTCTTACACTTAAAATGAATCCTAAAACCTTTTCTCTATAAATTCATGTAGTTTGGGTCTATCCACATACCTAGAATGGTTTCAAACTTGGCAGAAAATGCGAGGCATTCTGATATCTCACTAAATGATTGAAATGATGATTAAATTTACCACCATATTACGACTCATACTATGTGTTGTAGCTCTTGATCCTCTCTAAATAATTTTGTGAACTCCTTCCTACAATTCTTGATGGGGCCAGGGTACCACCTAGTACGAGTCAAGGGATCCTATCGTGGTTTCTCATGTTACCTTCAAATTACTCTCTAAACCCAGTTCAATGACTCCAACCAATGACACATGCAAAATAAAATGACGATTCGTACAATCCACTCATAAGTTTTGGATAACTTTTTTGGCGACTCAACGGAACTTAACAATACAGGAACAACCAGCGACCCATTGGTTCTAACATGTAATACTGCTGAAAGCCCCTGGAATCGGACAGGGCAGCTTCCAAAGCGGAAAATGAAGTGCACTTACCTGTCACGGGGCGAGTAATCTAGTGACCTATGAAGTACCCCATGAGTCATTGAGAGACTTGTGAAGTGAAGGGGAAGAAAGGCGAGAATTAGTGGTCGGTGACCAAGAGATGGCTTGATGACTCGTGGTTGAGACGCGACTCATTAGGTGGGTCGTGGTCGGGGCCGGCATAAATGTTGAAATTTTTGGCGGTCTCCCAACAAGCGGGTCTACAGTCTTTAGGTACACCACGAGTCATGGTGTCCCTGGTTACCTAGCGAGAATAAGATTTTCCGATTTCAGCCAATGGGAAGACAGGTGTAGAGTGTGATAGTAACAACTGCGTCTAGTCCTCGTTAAGGCGCGGTGTGATTTTCCTATGGTGTGAGATTTTCCATAATTCCTAAGTTTCTAAGACCTAAACTACGTCATTTAAGCTTAGTTAGGATTATTTCATGAGGTTTTAACTTTCATTCTACACCAATCCCCTCCCCATGCATGCAAGACTAGTGAAGTTCTAAGGTGATCAAGTTTAGAATTTATCAATTCTCCTCTAATTCCTTTGGGCATTCAAAGAGGGTTTGTGAAATCGAAGTACACAGGTATGTAGGTTTGAATGGGAGTATTCCTTCCCTCCATGCCCAAATCCTTTTCTAAATTCATGGAATTCTTAGTTGATTAATATAACGACCAAGAGTACACCCCGGATCGTAGACAGGACAATGAGCCCCAGAGACTCCAAGTCGACTCATGGCATGAGTATATCTAATTCATTCACATAAGGCGAAAGCTTAACTTAATAGTCATGAACTAACTAAAAATGGGTTACATGAGATATAAACAACAATACAAGATCCAAACATAAATGGGTGAATACTACACATAGGTCGAAAGCCACTAATCATAACAGAGACGGGTTGAAGGAAGACCCCAAATAGCCCCAACATTAGAAAATGAAAGACAGAGCATGAATTAGAACATGAAGCCCTCGAATCATGAGGGCTCACCACTTTGAGAAGATTGAGAGCAGGAGTGAGAGCAAACTAGGGGCGATCTTGAACTGCGAGCCGGATCCACGAAAAATATATGTGTCGGTACTTGGAAGGTACCGAGCATGTAAGGTGTGCAAAACAATGCTTAAAAACATAAAAGTTATAGGAGTTGGGACATCATGAACATAAGGCCCAAATCAGTAAGTATATGTAACATATGGCTCAAGACTTCCAAATTATTCGTAAACTGTCATAGTCATAACATGTAGGGAAAACATTTCATAAAACATAACTTGAGCCACAAGAACATAATCATGCATAACATTAAAACCATGAGGAATAATGTGAGATTTCTATATGACATTCCCCATATGAGCACACATGGATTTCGAGTTGTAAACCTAGTCGGGTGGTCGTCCATACCTTGCCAAGGATATGAAACATGAAAGGCGTGATATCACTCGTGAAGGCCGAAGTAGGGCCATGGGGGACAATCAGCGTGAGGTCCCAGCATGGCTACGTGGCACATAGTTTTAAGATTCGGGGTGTAACCTAGACCTCGACCCTACTCGGTGATAAGTACTACTCCCAAAACATGCAACGTGCTCATAAAAATTCATACATGACATGCATGGCTAGATAAATCGTGAGAATCATATCATGCTTGAGATACTAGCCATGGAATTGGGCCCGTGAATCGGCCAAAAATCATAGTTCATAAATCACAAAGAGCATGTGGGCATTGCCCATAATTTCAATCCTTGGATAGCAGAATTTATAGGAAAGATGATCATAATAACATGAGTATTTGAAAATATGCTTAAATTCAAGAGTTCATATCATGCTTGAGAAATCACCATAACCATGAATTTCACTTAAAAAAATCCCATGATTTGGGCACATATGCTTTTAGGGATTAAATCATCAAATAATGAATAAAATAAGTGAAAATACCCTAATAATTCAAACCCATGATTTTAGACATACTACGACATGCTTATATCGATTTTGAGAAACATGCATTGGATTTATGACCCATCAAAAATTAGTAACTTAAACATAGAATTAGGTAGAAGTGGGTATGGTATATGGACTAAACAACCCATTCAAAACCCCACATTCTTGGGTACGTGATTCTTAACTCCCTTAAAACCCTAGGTGAAAACTTGAAGAATTGAAGAAGGACACTTGAATCTCCTCACTTACTCCCTTCTCACAGTTCTTGCAGATGCCAAATGAGACTTAGTATGAGTTTTCCTCCTTAAAAGATCTTGTCCTGGCCTCGAAAAAAGCGTGGTTTATGGTCAAAAAGTGTAGAAAAGTCAAACTTGCCCTTAATGAAATTACCTAAAAAAGCTGGTATGGCCCCAACCACGACTCGTACCCACGAAGTCATGACTCGTGGTCACCTCGCAGCTTTTCAATCTTACGAATCGGCCATGACTCGCATGCATGACTCGTAGTACCATCCCTCACGGGTCGTAACGCATTGAGTATCATGGTACCATCCACCTATACCATCTGACTTAACCATAACTCCTCATCATGACTCGTTGCTACGTCAAATGCAGGTCGTACCATGTTTCTGACAGCTCACTCTGGCACCCGCGAAATTCACACACTCCTAACCACGAGTCCTTATCCACACTCCGGGACTTGTAGGACTACTCATGATATGACCTTAGGCTCCCAAACTCATCACGACTCGAGTCACAGTCGTAGGTCCTCAAGTGATTTGTACCTCGAGTCGTGTTGGTGCAAAAATTCTAGGTTTCTCTGGAGTTTTCAGCAAACTCCCGAGTCTATTCTTAGGCCCATACAGGTATTACAATATCTTCCCCTTGAAATATTCGTCCTCGAATGTAGGAAGCAGGGAAGCAAATAGAAACATACAATTAGCATATGCAAATTCGATCATTTAAGACGACGAAGCCGCTGATGGAACGACTACCCTCGAAAAGAACTAAATAGCAGGTAGATCGGACATCACATACATATATTATATCATAAAACAAACTTTCACGCATGGATGGACATGAAAAAAAATGATTCTGAGTTTAGGGCAAGCGATACCTCAAGCGGCCGGGGCGTAGAAGAAACGAGTGGGGGTATTTAGCCATCATATACGCTTGACTTCCCATGTATCTCCCGCAACATGCTGATTTCTCCATAACACCTTTACTTAAGCTACTTCCTTGTTTCTTGACCTTTGAACCCTAACGATTCAAGATTACGACGGGAATTTCTTCATAGCGCGCTATCCTTCACGCCCTTTCCACCAGGAACTACCAAAGTGGATCTCCACGTACACTTTCAAGAGTGATACGTGAAGTATGAGATGAGCCGAAGCCAACTCTAAAAGGTAACTCTAACTCATAAGCTACCTTACCCACTCGTCTCACAATGCGGTAGGGGCTAATATAGCGAGGGTTTTAAGTTTCCCTTTCTTTCCAAATCTCATCACTCCTTCATGGGAGATACCTTCGAAAACACCCAATCGTCGATCGAACTCAAGCTTTCTTCTCCTTATCTAGCATAAGACTTTTGGCGACTTTAAGCCATTTTCAACTGGGATCATAGACATGGGACAAGGATCCCGAAGACTCCAAGTCAACCCTTGGCATGAGCGTATATCTAATTCATTCACATAAGGAGGAAATCTTAACTTAATAGTTATGAACCTTGAAAATCATAACATGAGATATAAGAAACAACGATACAAGATCAAACGTAATAATTTGAATACTACACATAGGTGCAAGAAAGCCTCTAATCATAATAGATGGATTGGGACCAAGTCCCCAACTATAGTGTCCGGCTTCATACATGTATCCCGATTGCAAATCGGGACCAACGGCTAACCATAGACTTCTAAGGCCTTGGCACGACATCAAAACACCAAAATACCTACAAATAATAAACATGTGGACGGGGAACACTTTAGGGCACACCCAACGTCATTCACACTTAACATACCCTTCCCCGATGAGGATACGATGGTACAATCTCAAGTAATCTTATAGCATCTAATCCATAACAATACATATTCATTATACACTCGCATGACTAATCGCAATATATAGGATCATTATACACTTTTAGGGCATCAACGGCTAATTGCAACATATAGGATCGTTATCTACTTTTAGAACTGTATGTCCTTATCACTATACGATGAGTCGACACAGGCCAGAGTAATTCCACTCGGTGCGGCCTTTACCTTGAAAAAATAAGGCTATTTCAATAGTAGGCATGGCAAATAACTATATTTATCGAAGAACATTGACTCCAATTAAACTTTGTTTAATTCGGTGGAAAACTCATCAATTCTTGAGTATAGAAGGTAGATATACTTACCAATCACTTGTTGTCGCTTAGGACTTAATTAGAAGGGATTCTGACAACTTTTACTCGGTGGGGTTCGTACTCGGCGAATTTTCAAGAAATAACTCGCTGAGGATGTTCACAGTAGGCACGGAACTCGTTATCCAAGAAAATTTGCGTTTGGATAGAGTTTGCCAATGCGCTCAAACCACGCCTCTGGCAACTTTGGGGAAACCCTTAGACGGGCGTTCTCGATAAATAACCCAACAAGAGGTTGGGGTTGAACCCACATGGAATATGGTTGAGATAGACTAATTCCGATGCAAGTGAACTTGTTAGTTAGTTACTCCAATTTGGTGGTTTTCAAGAAAAATACATAATAATTAAAACAAGATTGAAATTTTAATGTAAAATCAAGAGTTAAGACTAACTAGGCTTTGTGCTCCCCATAGGTTCATAAATGCTTCAGGTATACACATGTGATCAACACGATGCCTTACTTGTAGGATCGATAACTAGGGTTCATCCAAATGAGCGGCTTGTCCCTATTGGATGAGTATACTCAATTATCAGTCGAGTCTCATGAGCGGTTCCAAACCATCCGTTATCAATAAGTTCAAAATTTAACTATCCTGTGACCACAACTCAAGTTAATACAATGATCATAATAACCAAGTCTTTGTTGTAATTCTCTTTTCCTAATCTCTACCTCTCTAGGCTCAAGTAGTAAAAAGTTTGGGAAAGTCCTAACGTTGTATCGGTTAAGAAATGTTTAAGCATAAATGAGAATGCAATACAAGCATTTTGCATTTGTTTTGAATCACTTTTGTGTATCCCTAGCTCATTAATGCACCATGGTTCCCACAACCTAGGTATGGAGTTTTAGCCTCTCATAGTTATAAGGTTGTGATATGCATTCATCATTGAATACATAATTCAATACTTACAATTGTAGATGAGAGAAAAAGCTTCTTTGATTATCTCACAAATAACTTAAGAACAATTCACAAAGATCAACAAGAAATCAAGGGTTGATCACAAGCCAATCAACTCGATTCTATGTTTTCTCACTTCCTAACCTTCTCTAATTACTTCAAACATTTTCTCTCTATTGTCTAGATGTTCTCTCTTAAAAATAAAATATAAAGGTATTTATAGTACATAAGAATCCTTTACTAGCTAACGGGGTAAATTTTCATAGCGGTGCCACTTGGAGCCACGACGAGATCCTATGACTCGTACGAAAGCTTGTATGGGTCGTACCTACTATCCATATGACCTTAGCATGCTGAACTTTAGCTAAGTGTTGGGCCTTGGTACGACTCATACATGATTCCTATGAGTCGTATTATAATCCAGTGGCTTGACTCGAAAATTCTTAATTTTCGAAGTTTATCACGATTATGATGGTACGACTCGTACCTCTCATACGACTTCAAACACTGTCCCAGTGTTAGCGGTTGCCTCTTGTCTGATTTTCTAATTATTTCCACGACTCGTGTTACATCTCGTACCGGTGTTGTACGACTCGTTAAAGTCATAAGTTGCACTCTTGTTATACCTCGAAGTCAAAGATCGGACAGAGAAATTAAAATGGAGAAAAACCTAAAATATTGCACCGGGCATAGAGCAGAGTCAGCAGGGGCCACGAGGAAGCGGCCCACGAGCCGTGATGTGACTCGTAGGGGAGGCCTAGATAGATGAGTTTGTAGTTTGGAAACATGATCCCCACGGTCGAGACCATAACTCATGGTCGGGCCCCACGAGTCATTAGGTCGGTTGTGGGGTGGGCGAGTAAAGGAGAAAGAGAAGGAAGTGAAGTATGTACGCAATGGAAAGACACCATGAGTTGTGGTCGATCCCCACGATTCGTGAAACGAAATTCGTCAGTCGGCCGGTTGAAACTAGTGGTGTGGGCGTGTACATAGCGTAGTGACCACGAGTCGTGGTCACCGGTGATGAATCATGAAGTATTTGCTCGTGGCGAGCGAGATGATCGAGATGGCGGTTGCCCGGCGGATGACTCCCACGAGTCATAGCCCGGAGTAGCGATTCGTTAGGTCCCTCATTGGGACCATGGGAGAGTTATTTTACGTAAATTTAGTAAGGGCTTTTCCATAGTACTAGGATCGTAAGGCCTAAACGATGTCATTTTGAGTTATGAATTGTTAATTTTACGGGGATTAAGTTTCATTTTGAGGCCTTGTTCATTCATGCATGCAAGATAGAAAGGTTAGAGAGGGTGATCAAGCTTACTGTTCTTCAATTTCCCTTCAAGTTCCTATTGTGGGCATCTAAAGAAGTGTAAGAATTAGCTACCAACGAGGTATGTAGGGTTATGAATGGGTGATTTCTTTCACCCATGCCCAATCCCTCTCTCTAATTCATGAATGTTACATGTCAATCTATGGGGTTTTAACCCAATGAATGAAAATCTCTATTTCTTTACATGGGTATGATTTAAATATGGTTCTACCAATGAATTATAAAGCATGGGAAATTTTATAATGGTCTCAATTAAAAATAACATTTCTAGTTTAATAAATTCAAAACCCATTGATGAAAAGTTCATGAAATATGAAGTTTGTGATGAATGTATGATGATGATGAATACTATAGCAGAAAAGCAGGTTTTCAAGCTACCCATGTTTATAATAATATTTTCGATATGAATTGAGTATTTGAAAGTATGATAAAGCTTTGAAATGCCCACGTGTTCAAAGTATGATTGATGATTTCTCCAATTGAAGTTTACCACATGGTATTGGAGTGAAGACTCCCAATTATCTTTTAGTTTGTGGTATGTTACGAGCTTAAGCATCTCATATGCATGATTTCATAAAT
Source organism: Datura stramonium (assembly GCA_018107945.1). Lineage (NCBI taxonomy): Eukaryota > Viridiplantae > Streptophyta > Magnoliopsida > Solanales > Solanaceae > Datura > Datura stramonium. Next base: position 56,626 of record JACEIK010006368.1, read on the forward strand.
AGAAGTATTTGACTATTGAGTTTCTTCAATGGCGATGTTAAGCTTCATTGAATAACAATGTAGAGCATATGCATGTTTTTGGGAGTAGTGTGTAGCAAGTGACTAAGGGTTGATCACCTATGCCTCGAGAACTACACGCCAACGTAATTTATACTTATATATATATATTACTTTGGGACCTCCCTTGTAGGCTATCCCCGGCCCTATTTTCCCATGAAGCGATATCAATATCATGGTATCATTCCTAGCCACGGCAAGGCTTTGGACAACTCTACCTGCCAGAGTGCGATAATTGGGACCCGTAAGCTCTATTGGGGTATGTACATTAAACGACGAGTCTCCCATTGCTACTCATGAATTCGATTAAGTATGTTCATTACTCATGAGCTTTACATATGTATGCATATTCTAAACGGGTTTAACTAATGTTTATGTTTTACTTATAAATATCGAGATTTAGCTTTAAGTCAATCGTTTCAAATGAAGTTATGTTATGTTATGTTATGTTATGATGAATTATGATTTGAAAGAACATACAAGCCCTTCTCTCGAGATTCTTAAATTTTTATGTTTTACATTATGCATTGTCTTTAAACGATTTTACTTACTTTAGGGGTTTTACTTACCTTGTATACTCGATGCATTCCATGTACTTACGCATACTCTATGCTATATCATTTCATGATATAGGACCCAACTCAAATTCGCTCCCGCTCATAGTCGAGTCTTAGAGATCGCATCGTACGTTGTTGGTGAGTCCTGCGTCTCAGGAATAGACTATTCAAATTTCCTATATGTACTTCAGTTTTAGTTTTGTTGAGTTAGTTGGGGTTCCCATCAACTCACCTTGTTTAGAGCTTTGAATATGGTTGTATTGACTTGATTAGTGTATTATGATGTTATGCTTTATTTGGAAATATACATGATATTACGTGTTGATTGTTCTATTTTATTGATTGAGTTAGAGGAATGCTTATTCCATGTGTCGACTTGGGCTCCTCGGGGCTCCTTGTTGCAATCCAGGCCTCCGTTTAGGTCATGACAAACTTGGTATTAGAGAAATAGGTTTGAAATGTCACGGGGTGTCTAAAAGATGCATTAAGTAGATCCTTTTTATGGAGTGTGAGCGCGCCACTTATGACGGTGAGGCTATGAGCCATTTAGGAAAATGTTACCTTCTTTCATGATGTATGTCATGCGATGAAATGTCTCCCTATCCTTATAATTCATGCTTTATTCGCGGTGCGGAAATCATGGCTCCTCAGAAAAAGATGTAGAAGGAATGGGAATGGAGAAGGCCATGAGGATAGCAGCGGTAGTGGGCAGTAAGCCGCGGTTCGGGAGCACTAGGCACGAGCAGTGCCCATGCGAGTTACATTGCCTGTTATTCGAGATGCTTGCAGGCCTTGACCTCTCAATCTTATTAGATGGCAATGTGCATGTTCAAAATGGCAATGCGGCGGCGACTTCAGTGAGGATTTCTTGAGAATGAACCACTTGGAGATTCTCGAGTCAAAAGTAGATAAGGACTCACATGAGTTCCTAGATAATATTTTGAAGATCACCCAAATCATGGGGGTGAATGGAGTGGAGTGTGCGGGTGGCCTCATACCGGCTAAAGGGGTCGCGTATATTTGGTTTCGCCAATGGAAAGATAGAGAAGGGTTAGGGCGGGCGGGTTACTTGGGAGGAGTTCCATGTTGCATTCTTGGCTCAATTCTTCCCTTGTGAGATGAGGGAGCTAAAGACGGCTAACTTTGTAAGTACGAAGCAGGAAGGATGACGGTGCATGAGTATGCCCTTGAATTCACCAGCCTATCAAATTACGCCCGAGTTAGTGGCTTATAAGAGGGCGCAGGTGAGTAGATTCGTTCATGGGGTAGCGGGCTATTTGGATAAGTATGTGGGGCTATGCTCCATCAAGATATGGATTTCGCCAGATAGTCTTCTATGCCTAGCGAGATGGAGCGGCACATCGAGAGAGAGGGAGGCCAAGAGGGCTAGGACCGATGACCACATATTCTCACAACTTGAGATCAGAGGTAGACACTGCGATGGCAGACCCACAAGAGATCATTGTGACATGCGGTATTGAGTGTGCCATTCGATTGAGGGCATGATCGGAAGGCGAGCATCGGTCTCTAGGGGTCAACGGTAGACACGATTCTAGTGTTCCGGCTTTTCGCGGGTGTGTCAGGGGCCATAGGGTCAGTGCTTAGAAAGGTACAGTGCTTGTTTCGAGGTGTGGGATGCTAGGACACATGCTCGGAGATTGCCAATGGCGGATCTTGATGGGGGCAGGCCCGGCTTCTGGTTTCTACGGCCCCACCGTACACTCGGTACATCGAGGCATCTATTAGCACGAGATGGCGGTAAGCGCCCGAGCGAGATTCTATGCCTTAGCATCCCACCGGGAGCGAGGAGGTTTCCGTGTAGTCAATTTAGTATGTTGCGAGTTTTCATTTTTGTTTCTATTCTTTTTGTTAGATCTAGGGGCTACCTTGTATTTTGTAACACCTTATATGTCCAGTAGCCGAAGTCATCCCAGAAGTCTGTCGAACCCTTCTCAATTTCTACTCGATGAGTGACTCAGTTATAACTGGAAGACGGGTGTATAGAGGATGCGGTCTCAATCCTTCATAAAGTCACCTCGGCGGATTTGATAGGTTATCCATGACCGATTTTGATGTTATCCTCGACATGGATTAGCTATTTGCATGTTATGCCTTAGTTAATTGTAGAACCCGGGTAGTAGAGTTCATATTTCTCGGTGAGCCAATCTTAGAATGGAGGAGTAGTTCGATTGTGCATGTAGGTCATTTCATTTTCCTACCTTACGTCCGAAATATGATTTCTAAAGGTTGTGAGTACCATCTAGTTAGGGTTAAGGATGTTGAGTCCGAGACCTCGACTAATCGATCGATGAATGCGTAAATATCGAGAGGTCTTTCGGATGATTTACGGGAATCCCTCACGAGCGGAAGATTGATTTTGGTATTGACCTTCTTTCCAACACGCCTTGAGTATATCTATTCCTCCTATAGAATGGCTCCGGCCAAGCTAAAAAGTTGAAAGAGCAATTCGATTGACCGGTTAGATAAGGGTTTCATCGGCGAGCAAATCCTCTTGGGGTGCACAGTTCTTTTTGTTGAAAGAAAGATGGTTCTCTTCGCATGTGTATTGATTATCGGCAGGCGAACAAAATCCTTTGTCAAGAACAGGTATCCTTTACCCGGGATTGATGTTTAATTTGACAAGCTTCAAGGTGCCAATTGTTTCTCGAAGATAGATCTCGGAATCAGGGTATCATCAACTAGCCTTCAAGGCCTTGGTATGGTCACTATAAGTTTGTAGTGTGTCTTTTGGACTAACGAATGCTCTGAAGCTTTATGGACTTGATGAATAGAGATTGTTCAAGCCATACTTATATATGTTCGTGATTATGCTTATTGATGACATTTTGATATACTCTAGAGTTAGGGGAACATGCCGCTCATTTGAAAATAGTGCTTCGGACACTCAAGGATCGCCAATTATATGCAAAATTCGGCAAGTGTGAGTTTTGGTTGGAGTTGTAGCATTTTTGGGCCATGTTGTATCAAGTGAGGGCATGGTGGATTCTCATAAAATAGAAATGGTGAAGATTTGGCATAGACCGGTGAATCCTTCCGATGTTGAGCTTCTTGGGTTTTATTGGCTATTTCATAGGTTTGTTGAAGGTTTCTCATCGGTGCAGCACCTTTGACTAAATTGGCTCAGAAGAAGGTAGAAATTCCAATGGTTGGAGTCTTGTGAAGATCTTCCAAGAGTTGAAGACTCGACTTACCTCGGCAAATTATTGACCCTACTAGAGAGATGCTTGATAGATTTGTGGTGTAATGTGATGCTTGATGATCGGACTTGGGTGTGTATTGATGAAACACGGAAATGTTATAACATATCCATCTAGATAGGCGAAAGTCCACGAGAAGAATTACCCAGACCCATGATCTGGGTGGCCGTAGTGGTATTCGCCTTGAAGATATGGCGAGATTATTTATATGGGGTCACGTTGATGTGTTTACGAATACATAAAGATTACAATATGTCTTGAAAGCGGAGGATCTCAATCTTCGGTAAAGGAGGTGGTTGGAACTACTCGAGGACTATGATATAAGTGTCATTTACCACTAGGGCAAAGGCTAATATAGTAGAAGATGCACTTAGTAGACTCTCGATGGAGAGTGTGTCTCATGTGGATGAGGGGAAAAAGGGCTAGTGAAAGACGTACATCGACTTGCAGGTTGGGAGTTAGGTTGGTTGACTCGGCCAGATGGCGGTGTTGTTGAAGCGGATCGAGAATCATCATGATATTTGATGAAAGCTAGGCAAGATGAGGACCGATTTCGGTTAAGTTAAAGGAAGCCGTTCGAATCAAAAGGTAGAGTTCTTCTCAAAGTGGAAGATAGTGTGCTTTGAGTACCGGGGTCGCCTATGTGTTCCAAATGTTGATGATTTGAGGCCAGGATGTTGCACGAGGCTCATGGATCCGGTATTCTATCCATCCAGGTGACACCATGATGTACCATGACTTACAAGATGTCTATTGGTGGAATGGCATGAAGAAGGATATCGCAGAGTTCGTAGCTAAGTGCCCAAGCGCGACAAGCTAAGGTTTTTGGTAAGTTTAAAGGATAGAATCCTTAACTCATCCCTTGAATACAACCATTAACAAAAGGGAGTATATATTTATCTTAGTGCTACTCCAAAAACGAAGAAAAAAACATCATAAACATGCTTCTAAAATGCAGCAACAAGACTCAACGATGCCTCTCTCTTCAACTTTGCAATGACCTTCTTCACTTGGCTTTAATTTTTGGTTTATGATTTTCCTTGATTTATCTTGGTTGTTGGCTGTAAAATACAGACAGAAGTGTCCCTACAAGAAGGCAACTCTAATTTGGATAGGAATGATATGATTTGAAGCGACAAACAACTTAAATAAATAGGGGTAGGACGGAGCCGGCGGTGCTTATGTTACTACTTAACGGGGCTTAGGAAAATGCCCATAAACTTTTACTACGAACTTTCCGATTGATGAGCGGTTGTTATGAAAACTAGACTTAAATACCTTTAATTGTATAGGTTGTGGGGCTTCTATTTCATTATATATTTGGGAGATATGGTCATTTGAAATTGACCCTAACTTATAAACTTCACATACTCTTTTCTTTTCTATTTGTACACATTTCCCTTGTCATCTAAGATCGGTATACAACCCCACACTTCCCTTAACATAACATTAAAACATCAAAATAATCACAAAAAAATTTCGGGGTGTAATAGCATAGCATAAATTTTGAAATACGGCAAACTTATAAGAAATTCTAAGTGGAAGCTACATGTAAATAAAACATTCTTTTAAGTATAAAAGGTATTAATTTGATAAAATACTACTTTTAAACAATACTAGAAACAAGAAACAGAATCTAATATACTCTATCTAAAAGCCTTATAAAATTGATAAGCTCTTGGGGACAAACCCCCCAACTAACTCCAAGTATGGCGAAAATGACAACAATTGAAATAAGATACTCGGTCCTCATAAGATGAGGACTCGCCATTTCCATCCATTGGATATGCGGAAGATCTAGTTGTGAGGTACAGTACGAATTTTTCGAGCCTATATACGAAATGATATAAGCATAGAGTATGTGGTCGATTTTGAATATCTTGAGCATGTTTGAAATCAAATTAAAAATATAGGCATGCTAGTAAAATGAAGATAGCTAGTGACATAAAATGACCCTATCTAAAAGTTTGTATACTAACAATGTCATAAAAATACGGAAATAATATAAATCTTAGTAAAACTAGTTTTTGGGTCATGCACAAATACGAAATCTAAGCGAGGCTATAATTGTACTGCGGGGAGGCATTGCCGACATATAACCATGTGATCTAAACATGGAGTTTGATGTATATGCCACAGCCATAGGACCCAATATACCTTTACAAGGTATAAAATCATGGTTGTGCGTGACATCCAAAATATACTCCTCATACAAAGAGTATAGACGGTCGTTGTATCAAAACAAATAACTTAGATGGGTATGGGGTCAAATCCACAAAGACTAGTGAATGATAATTATGAGTGTCGGTTGAGAAAATGAATTTAGCTTGCACCACTTAGAAATAACATAGAAATAAACAAGTTGGGGAGATTGGAATTTGTAATAGAGTATGATTGTTAATTTGGTTAACTACGATAGAAAAATTACCAAGGTTGTTGACAAGAGTATGAAAGGTAAAGGTGTGGTGTAGATGATATGATAACTAGATAGGGTCATGTTAGGCCATCTCATAAGTTCAATTAGTATAAATAATCTCGGAAAAATGGGTATTTAATGCCTTTCAGCCATATAAATACCTCTTGCTAGGGTTTATCAAACCTCTAGACACCATTAACTCAACCGATCGATTTGGATTAATAGTTGAACTAATTTCTAGCTATTAGCTACTAATTAGGAGTGAGATTGTAATTTTGGCTATTTCATTCCCAATTTCACAATCTCCCATCCATACCAGCATTAAATTCTTTTCCAATACTTAATTATTCTTTTGCAAGCAACAATCAAGTAAGAACAATTAGACCCACATCATAATGAATGGATCTTCAATTATAGATTAAAGAGAATCTAATAGGTTTACACTTGGTTAAACAATATTTGAGATGACTCACAGCAATACCTACTCTAATTAAACATTCATCATCACACACCTCTAGTTAATGATTTAGTTACTCATAATTAAGAAATTCAAAAGCACATTTAACAACAAACTCATTAAATTTAATAATTAGAGTAGTAAAATCAAGTTCACAAGTAGTCTTCAATAATGGCAGTACCTTGCTATCAAGAAGAAGAACAAGAAAAATGAGAGTAGTTCTTTTCAAATTCTACCAATAAAAGAATTCTCCTCTTCTACGCCAAAGGAATGTTCTAAAAAGGCTAGGAATGGAAAAAAAGATGATATGATATGATCGTGAGTACCGCGATACTTTCTCTAATTTATATATCTAAAAAATAGGGAATCTTCTCTCTTTTTTTCGTGGTGGAAATTTTTCCCCTAAGAAGCATTCTGGAATCGGTGAAATCTTGTCCAGTCACAGTTTACAATCACATGGACCACAGTTACGCTTTCGGTCCTTTAACAAATTCCAATAAGCGTCGAGAATTTGATGTTCGGCGTTTCGCCAATTTCCATGCGCGCCTGCGTTGATGCTTTGCTCTTCAATCCAGCATGTCAAGTGTCATTCGGTGGATGAACCCATTGATCGGGTTGCTTAGCAGAAGCATTTTCCGATGGCTTGTTTCTAGAAACGTGGTAATCGGCTTTTGTCGGCATTTCACCGGTCTTCTTCGATGGAACATGAATTTCATCCCACTTCCTTGTTTTTCTTCATTTATTGTTTTCTTCACATTAGGCATTTTCACACAACAAAAGCAAAAAGGGAATAAAATGCACATTTACAACTCAAAATCTAAACAAAAATTCAGGTTTAAGAGCCTAATGAGTTGGTGAATTACCAACTCATCAAACCTCGAGCCCAAATCATTGCTTGTCCTCAAGTAATGCAGTTCTCATCAGTTAAGAAACATTCCACTCCACACAATTTTAAACATCAACAACCACCTAGTCTATGATAACCAAAAATGCTCACCAATCTCATCGAAAAAGAGAAGCAAAATCCCCTAAAAACCAAAACAATGAAGATATTTCAAAAGACTACAACCATTACATGACATGGTTCACAGAATTTTTCCTTTGATAGAACAAGGGCATTTCTCATCCAAGAAATACATAGCATCTCAATTCATAATCATTTCACATTCAAAACCTTCTTAGAGCTTGCATTTATCATGCCTTATGCAGATTTACATTTAATGCAATTGTATCCTCAAAAGGGTGATGCCACTCATCGAAGAGAGAATCACTATTTTCTTCATGACTCACTGCACTCACACAAGGGATTTCACAAGGTAAGATTGCACTCACGCTCCCAAAAAGTACATGCACTCAACTCGACCTATATGTTTGCCCTTCATGTAAATGCGCCACTAATGTATAGCGGTTGTACTTAAAATCACTTAGGACTTACTTGGCGGTCGCAGTGTAGGCTAGGGCTAAGTGTAGGATAAATGTTTAGTTTTAGTGACTAATATCTTCCTAATGCCTTTATAAACACTTGCAACATCCCGCTAACTTGTTGAAATTTCTCCTTATATTCTATTGTTCATTATTTTCATCATTTTATGTAACACCAACCATCCTCTTAACACCCATGAATTCCACACTAGCCTACATAAGAGATAGCACCTTATGCTACCATTCTTTTGTCTTTTGATGATTCAAGGCCTTTCAACCCAAATGATTCAGTCCTTTCGTCATGGTTTTGGTGCTACCTCACATTGGGATTCTCATTTTTTTCTTTTCTCTTGCGAACCCCCAAACTTAGGCTTTGCCTCATCTTCACATTCATCTCCTTATCACTCCTCGATTCATTGGATTGAAGCCTTTTTCACTATTTTACTACTAGCCATTAGGGAGGATGGGTGCCAAAGAGAAGGATTAGAAATGGTCATTAGGCTTGTAATCACGGTTTTCAAGAAAGTCGAAGACTCAAACATTGGTTATCAAGATTAATGTTCAAGGGGAGTGGAATTTGGGTGAAGTGACTACCAAGAGGAGGCCTAAGATCATGTTTTAAGTGCAACTACATCTAGGATTTTGCCTTGAGTCACACTTGGGGCAAGTTCTAGACAAAAAGGAGTGCATGGGATTCTAAAATCCTTACACAAGGCATCACTTCTCAAAAGACCACAAAAGTCATTGTCTACACATAATCTTGGTCTAAGACATCCAAAACACACAAATTCATAAGTCAAGCAAAGGAATCTACAAAGTATGAAAAGAGTACTATGTTCTTGATTCAAGCATTTACTCATTATCATTTTCATCTTCCTACCCTACTTAAAAAAATATTTCAAAATTTTAAGTGGTACCTCTCAAAAAAACATAATAAAAGACTCAAGCAACATGACATTTGTCCTTAATAAAATTAGCCACTCCATCTATCATCGGGAAATGCCAACCCAATTCAACAAAGAAAAAAGAAGAAGACTAAATAAATGCTCCTCAGGAAAGTACCATGGTATAAAGAAAACCCTTGGAGTTCATATATTATTCTACTATTTGCAAGGAGAAACAAAGGAAACTAAAAAAACTTGGGTCATGCGCACAAAAATTTATCAACTCAAAGTGAAGACCCCTTTTTATCACTAACACATCAATCCTTCAAAACTAAATCATGCCATTCATTTTCATTACCATAACAAACTGAAACGAGGCAATCATCAACAAGAAAAATAAACAAAATCTAGACAAAAGTACATATCAAATCAATTCAAAAAACATCAAATCATGAACCCCCAACAAATAAACACTCATCCCTCCCCCACTTAAAAAGAATACATTGTCCCCGATGTAGGCATACGGAAAGGGATAATATACTCCACCGAGTTGGTCATTGTTCCTCATTTTACTTAGCGGCATCACCTACGCCCATCACCACCAGGCCTGCCCTAGCACGGCAAAATCGGCAAAATCATCCCTCAAGCCTTAAATAGATCATCAATGGGACCTCAGGCTGTGGAGGGGCAGCCATTGCAACATTAAGGGCACTCATGTCAGGCGCCTCTATTGAAGTCCGCTCTTCCATTCCTGCACCTCAATTCGGAGAGGTGATAGCCCCGTCAACGCATCCACGCTTGCACAATGTAGTGATGCTATCATACAAGGATTTGAGCTCCTTCTTAACTATTTGCACAATGAGTGTAGGGAGACTCTTGACCAATCTTTGGAGTTGGATCTCATGAGAGTTGGTAATTTCCACAACTCAATGAAGATCACTTGATTGGGAGGATGTTGGAGGAGGCTCGCGCGGAGGCATATCGCTTAAAGCTTGGCTCGTGCTTCATGATGGGGCATGTTCAAATCCAGGGGCATGTGGTGAATGTCAGGCCCACAGGATAGTGATCCCTCGGCCAACCCAAAGCTTGCATCCTTTTCCTCTTCGCCGGGTACCTCGACATCTCTCTTCGTCCATGGCAATATTACTCTTGAAGTAGCGGCAGGGGTTTTGTCAGAGAACAAGGGCAAATGAGGACAACCTATGGCATGGAAGTGCGCTGGTGTGTCTTCCATTTCATTTGTTAGGACATAATCTCCCAGTGTTAATGGGGACTGCGGCAATGATGCGGGCGATAGAAATTGTGTTTCCAGCGACCCTTTGCTCATTCTTAGAGGGAATAATCTGACCACAAATAAAGTACATCCATAACTTGGCCTCAAACTTCAAATCATGGAGAGAGATTTCACTACCCATGGATACACAAAGATGTATAAGCAAAGATGATTGGGGCTATACAAGAGAATTGGCCGTTCATGTCACCACCCGAGGCCATATAATCCATGCAGAAGTCGATCTCGTCTTCCCAAAATAAGTAGTTGATGGTAGTTGGAGTAATGTTAATTTCCTCCCACTTATCATGGCCGCGATGGTAGGCACGAAGTCATCAACTTTTCCTGTTGTGTTGCATACTATCCTTCCTAGCTTGGTATGAAGCATAGAACTGCAGTACGAGGATGGGGTATTAAGGTGGGAGAGGATTGGCAAAAAAGAATGCCATTGCACATGCATGGTGTGTGTGTGGAAGATCACCACGCGAGCTTGCAAGTCAAATCAACTGCTTCACGGTGATAGAGCGTACGGCATATGAAATAGTGCTCCTTCATGTTGGGCACACAGTATGATGGCCTCTTTGGAGTTCACATGTGTGATCTTGAGCCTTGGCTTTGCATTTGCCCTAGGCGGTGGATGATCCGAGGCCTTTCCCCTTCTAGTGTTCTACAGATAAAGACATGATATATTTACGAACATGGTGTTAGTGATAGCTACAACATGGTGAACTAAAATAACTCATTTATTCTAAAGGTGAAATGAAAGCCAAGATGAAAAACCATCATTGAAAGAGCGGCGGCATCGGCAACACATTGGCGAATGCTTGAGGAGGTCCTGACTGCTTGACTTGCCAATGTGCGGTCAGCCCAGTATGTGATAGCCTACCGGCAACGAGGAGGCATGTTGCCGAAGCACGTCCGCAAACCGGCACGTGCAGCGAGATCCAAGCAGTGGCACGAAGCTAACTACGATTGGATTGGTGCTTTCTTTGGACCCCACGAGCAAATCGGCGAATATCGTTGCCCCAAATAAATTCCTAAACATATCAATGGCACCCATTCACAAACATCCGTACATTTCAGTGAATCATCAACTCTACACATGAAAAAAGGGCTCAAATGACAATTTACCCTTAAGAATGACATCACCCAATCTATCATCGGGCAAAGAATGACATTTCAATACTAATGGGTTACTCAGACTTCACCCCATTAAAATCCTATATCAACCTTACACTTCTATCCCCCAAACATTTCAACAAATGGAGCATCAACAATGAATTCCAATGGGAAGGAAGAGGTAAAGGGAAGGGAAAGGCATGTTCAAGCTACATACAAAAATGCAATAATTGTGCCATTGATGAGAACATAAAAGAGAAAAGGATACATTACCACACTTTATGAAAGAGTGTTGCAAAGAAGAGCTTGTGGGAGCTTACCACTCTCGTGATAGCAACTTCAAAGATTGTGTCGTAGACAAGGAGAATGTGAGTGTAGTGTGGATGTTTGTGAAGGAAGGGAGAGGTTTTATAGGTAGGAAGGTTAGATAGGGATAGGTTGAGGAGAAGGTGGGGTAGTAATGGTGAGTTGATGTGTTGGTGGGAAGTGGAAAGGTGGGAAAAGAGGAAATATGGAGAAGTGGAAAGGTTGGGTATTGGGGAGACAAAAAGGTATGGGAAAATGGTGAAAAGGGGAATCTAAGGGAATATTGTGCGGAAACAGTGGCTCAAGCAAGTATTTGGGGTTAGGTGGGTCCACATTTGATTTAAATACGAACCAAAATTGTACCTCGGGTGCTTTGCATTGGCGGTTCGCCAAATTGAGCCGACGTTCCACCGCGTTTACCTTTACACTTGAAATCATGCCTAGTTCAACGCTATCTCGAGTCGGCTATTGATTGGCGGTTCTGACTGGATCGGTGATCCGCGGTGAGCCATCGCTTGAGCTCGATGATTAGGTGATCTATGTTGTATCGGCGACATATCGGAGGTACATGGTTTTGCATCGTGATTGGTTTGCGGGTGGCTCTCTTTGGTCAAATGCTCAAAATTCGGCCCTTACGCTTCTTGTGACTGTGAGGGGCGGCGGTTTGTTGGTCGGCGCGGTTCTGCGTTGTTGTGGTTCTTTCCTATTTGATCCACACTTCATTGATCTACAAAAACAACAACAAAGACCTAACATAAATCAAATAAAACGCTTGGATTGCCTTCAGAAGCGCCTTAGATAATGTTTTGGCATGATGTAGCTCTCATTTAACAATTCTTCTTTGATAGATCATCCTCCGACTCCATCTCCTCTATCTAAATTCCACTATCCTCATCCTCTTTATGCAACACCCTAATCACCTTGCATTAGGTTGGAGTTTGCGCGACAGGAAAACCTTAAAGGTGTATTTTCTTCACATCGACTTTGAACTTGAACTCCCTAGCTTCTATCAACCACATCTATCCCGAAGTAGCTAGCAAGGTCTCCCTAAAATAATGGTACCTCCACATCCATTTCACAATTGAGGACTACGAAATTAGCTAGTAGAATGAATTTATCCACCCTTACCACATCTTCTAACCACCCCATAGGTTTTTAATGGAACGATCAGCCATGAGCAGCCTCATAGATGTAGGCTTTGTGCTTCCAAGTCCCAACTTTTTAAAATGATCGGGGGCATTAAATTTATGTTGGCACCAAAATCGCATAGAGCTTTCTTAAACATAATTATCCCAAATTGCACAAGGATTGTAAGCTCCGAGTTCTTCGCTTTGGGGCAAGATTTCTCATCATCATTGCACTAATTGGTGCGTCATCTCCCCACTACCTTCATCAACCACCTTCATCTTTTTCAGCAATTTTTTCATGAATTTAGCATATCCTGGCATTTGGATAAAAGTATCCACCAATGGTATGATAATGGACAACATTTAAACATGTCGATAAATTTGCTAAGGCGATCGTCCTTCTTTTCTTGGCCAGATTTGTGGATAAGGGGTGGAGCTCTTGCTTCGGCCTTGTAATCATTGGGGCCTTCATGCCAACCTCATCTTCATCAACATGTGAGGGATTTCATCATCTTTCCCCTCACCTTCCTCTTCAATTCCTTGGTGCCTTTGGCATCTTGTTGATTCCATTTTTCCTCTTTTGATTTAGGATCATTAACTTCCTTGAGCTTTAGAATTGCATGTGAACACTTTGCCACTCTAGTGACAATATCCATACATTGACTATCTTTATTCGGGTTCGGCATTGTGTCACTTGGTAGCATTCCCTGATAGGGGTTCATTTGAGCGGACAACTGATTCATTTAGCTTCCAAATGCTTGATGGAGGTTGAATGATGGCTCTTATTTGGGAAAAGGTTAGACACCTTCCTTCTCAATTCCTTGACCAGCTCTCGATTGATTCCACTTTCTTAAGGACTCTTGCTAACACCTCTTCCAATCTTGGAGCTACCCGGCATTGCTCACACTGGTAGCTTTGAACATTTCCGGCTTTTGGAGGAACATCTGAGTTTGAACCGGTGATAGAGGTCTTCCTCTTGATTACGCTCTCTATTTCCCATCTTTCATTTCTTTCGGGCCATCCATGTGCATCACGGTTTCTCCAGCCTTGGTTTTCGTCCATTAGGCACCAAGGGCCTTGATTGGTCTCTTGAATCGGTGGAGGACCTCCCATTTGATTTTCCATGTATTAGCATTCTTCCTCATACCTTGGTGGTGACGACTCTCCTTCATATTGCAAAGGACCTTGCATACCTACAACATTTACCACCTTGGGCCTACCCCCATCACATGTTTTGTCATTAATTCTAGCTATGTCATCATCTTAGAAATATTTTCATCTCGCTCTTCATCTCATTTCCGCAACTCTGCACTTGATGCACTAGAGTTGATCTCATGTGTATATACATTTGTCTCTCGCATGTAATGGAGCCACATTAGTTTTGTCATTCCATCCTAAAGGGCTTTAGCCAACCATATGTTTGATCCATAATAGACCCTCCGGCTAAATTGTGTAGCGGATTTGTCGATGGAGTCAAGAGGCTCGGTAAAAGCTTGGGAGAAGCACTCCATCTGGAAGGCCATGATTGGGACAAAGAAACCTTCTTTTAAACCATATACATGCCTCATGCAAAGGCTCTCCGAGGCTCTTGCCTAAAATTTTTGATGTCATCCCTCGGCTATGACATTTTCGATGGAGGAAGGAAATGATCCAAGAGAGGCTTCGATTAATTCTTGACAAGATGTAATACAACCGGGGAGAGCGCTCTTCCAACCACATCATCACTTCTCTAGTTAGAAAAAATGGGAAAAGCCTTGGCGATAGACTCTTCGGCTTATGTTTGTGATGTTGAAAGGCTGGCATATCTCTCAAAAATTTCTCAAATGCCGATTTGCATCCTCACTTGGTTTACCCACTAGCGGTCCCTTCATTTTGCAACAAATGCGGCATGGTGCTTGTGACGCCCAATCTGACATTCCCTGGGTGGTAGGCGAAAGACTCCGCAATCTTCGGCATCACCGAATTATCTTATTCAAGTTCCATGTTACCTTCCATTAAGCCATCCCTACTTGGGAGTGATGAATCATATCGTTATGATATCCTAACAAGAACAACAAAACCACGTTAAGTAACTAAGATGCAAAGCTAGTTCAAATTAACAATCAACACAAGAATATCAAGCGCTAGTCACTTAGCAGCACCATTTTTGGTAATGTCCAAAATATACTCCCCATTCAAAGAGTATAGACGATCCTTTGTATCAAAACAAATAGCTTTGGCGGTTGTCGGGATCAAATCTAACAAAGACTAGTGAATGATAATTAGAAGTGTCGGTTGAGAAGTTGAATTTAGCTTGCACCACTTAAAAATAACATAGAAATAAACAAGTTGGGGGAGATTGGAATTTGTAATAGAGTATGATTGTTAATTTGGTTAACTACAATAGCAAATTACCAAGGTTGTTGAAAAGAGTATGAAAGAATAGAGGTGTGGTGTAGATGATATGCTAACTAGATAGAGTCATGCTAGGTCATCTCATAAGTTTAATTAGTGTAAATAATCTTAGGAAAATGGGTATTTAATGCATTTCATCTTTGTACATACCTCTTCTTCAGAGTTTTATCAAACATCTAGACACCATTAACTCAATCGATCATATTTGGATTAATAGTTGCAATTTCTAGCTATTAGCTACTAATTAGGAGTGAGATTATGGCGCATTTGGCTATTTCTAGCCCAATTTCACAATCTCGACCATACCCACCATTAAATTCTCTCCCAATACTTAGTTATTCTTTTGCAAGCAACAATCAATTAAGAACAATTAGACCCACATCATAATCAATGGATCTTCAATTATAGATTGAAAAGAGAATCTAATGAATTTACACTTAGTTAAACGATATTGATATGACTCTCGCAATACCCGGCTCTAATTAAACATTCCTTCGTCACACATCTGGAAGTTAATAGTTTAGCTACTCATAATTAAGAAATTCAAAAAGCACATTTAACGACAAAATCATTGAATTTAATAACTTGAAGTAGTAAAATCAAGTTCACAAGTAGTCTTCAACAATGGTAGTACCTTGCTATCAAAAAGAAGAAGAAGAAAAATGATAGTAGTTCTTTTGAAATTCTACCAATCAAAAAATTCTCCTCTTCTACGCAAGTATTCAAAAGAAATGAAAAAGATGATGTGATATGATCGTGAGTACATGGTACTTTCTCTAGATTATACATCCAAGAAAATACAGGCATCTTCTCTCTCTTTTATTTGTCTTTGGATATTTGTCACGACCGGCGTATTTTGAAGTCGGTGGAAATGCTGGGGAGGATTGTGGAATTACAATCCACGAACAGCTGATTTACTTTATGGGCCATTAACAAATTCCAGTAACCAGCGGTGATCATTGGCGTTTCGCGATCCATCCAGCCCTTACCGTTGATGCTTTGCTCTTCAATCGGCCAAAGTCGAGTGTCATTGGGTATTTGGGCCAAATTGTCGCCATTGGCAACACTTGTATTCCTTGGGTAGCTTGTTTCCTAGAGGCAGTGGTGATCGGCATTTTGCCGTCTTCTTCGGTGGAATGCTGAATTTCATCCCACTTCTTTCTTTTTGCTCACTGCTTCGCATTAGGCATGCACACAATAAAAGAAAAAGGGCATAAAATACCACATAAACAACTCAAAAGTTAAGCAAAAATTTAGGTTTAAAGAGTAGAGTTGGTGAATTACCAACTCATCAGTGTGATCACTAAATTGAGGCCCATTAAGGCTAAAACCTACGGTGGCACATAGTTGAACATGAGTTTTGGTGAACCCCCGGTCCACTTGGTGCTAATTACTAATCCCGACTAAAGACATAACTATATATGGCGTGGCGATGGCTCGAAGCTTGATGTCGAATCTAAGTCAAAACTACTTGGCCCGAAGCCATCACGAAAGTCTAAAGGACACGATAAGTGATAATACATTAATCTTGATATTTTACGTATATATTGAGATTTACGCTAGTGCTAATGGTGCGAGCATATTGGGAGCAAGAATATTGTAAACATAAATGCAAGATTCTTGATAAATCTTATAAAATTTGACAAATTATGCTAATCTAGTATAATGCTAGATAGTGAGGTAAAATCTCTGAATTCATGTGAATCGTGATCATGGAAGAGATACTAAATAAGATGAAATACGACTTCATAAATATGCATGATTCTAGTCATAAAAAACTTAGAACATATAAGAGATAAGGGAAATTCTCTAGGAAAACTTATTAGCTAGGGTTTTTCGGAAACTTTTAGGACTGAGTTGAAGAAGGCTCTTGTTGAAGTCACGCATACCTATAGAAGAAAACCTCTAGGATGGAGCCCAAATTTCTAAGCTTGGTAGAAGAACCCTAACTTGGCAGAGGAGCAGACTTCTATGGTGCTCTTGATTGTGTTAGTAGAGAATGAGAGGAGAATGTAAACTAATCTCCCCTTAATCCCCTCTAAAATGTTACTGTACGATGTAATTTAGGTATTAAAAAACATAGGAAATTACTAGGATGACCTTAATAAAACAACCTAAAAAATGTCTGCCCGAGTCTCCGCAGTCATGCTACAACTCATAGGATAGTACCATAGCTTGTGTTGTGTCTCGTTGCTACTTATCCTCCCCTAGACCATTTTTTGAACCCTCTTCCTACACTTTTGTAGTACGATTCGTACCTAGGTACTACGAATCGTGACTTTCTTCTATGGTAGAATTAGAAATATTGACATTTCTTTGAAATGCATCGATGACCTATCCCAGTATGATCGGTACCATGGTGGTAGGAATTGTGGCAGGCAATCGTGGCTTCTTAGACAAAATTTTTGTTGCTCCTCTAGACTTCATGCTATGAGTCTGGTATGACTCATGCTCCTACGAGTAAATCTTGAGACTTGTATTGAGAGAATTTCTAGATTTCTCTTGTAGGTTCAAACTCAAATCTAAGGTCTTGGCTCTTAGGGACTTTGAAGGTTGTTACATTATCTCCCCCTTAGGAGCGTTCGTCCTCGAATGGATACTAATAAAGCTTAAAAAATGGGGAAAAAGTTGCAATCCCAATGCGAATATTATAAGCTGGATCTTGATGGAGAAATTGTCTGAGCGGAGATATACTTCTTGAAATGGATTCATGATGAATGCATACTAAGACATGAAAGAGCGAGAGACATGAAACTAAATAGAGTAAGAAAAGAAACTAATACATGATCTTGAAGTTGAGTTGGTAGGGAAAAGGTGAGGGTACTTAGTTATCATATCTTCTCAGAGCTTTCCCACGTAGCTCCTCAATCCCGATTCCTCCATAAGACCATTACTGAAGTGACCTCCTTATTCCTCAACTTACAAACATGATGGTCAAGAATCTCAATTGGGACCTCTCTTTGCTTAGAGAGACTATCATTTAATGCCAACACTCGGGAGACTATCATATATGCCAAAACTCTCTCTTTGGAAAAACTAAGGAGGTAGGATCTTTGATGCATTTCTTCAATAGAGACACATGAAAAATTTGGATGCACCGATGCTAATTTCGTAGGCAAGTCCTTTCATATGGCATATTGTCGATTGATGTCTTTGTGAGTTACAACACTTTCGATTCTTAAACTCGAGAAAATAGCATGGACTTAGGTATGTTTTTATGGATATGTGGTGTTTTTAACTTTGTTTTCTGAAAAAATAGGTGTTGGAGCAAAAATGTGCAGATCATAAAATTACGGAAAATCCCTTCATCTGAGATCTCATTATGAGTCGTACCTTGATTGTACGAGTACGTGCGAGACTCATAGATAAATCGGAAGGTTGGAATAAGAGGAAGGAAAATTATAACTCTCGGTACGGCCGTACCAAGATGGTATGAGCCGTAACTAGAGTCGTGGAAATCTTCGAAAAATTGTGCAAGGCGGTCTTGAAATGCCAGAGTGGAACCCACGAATCGTAACAACCACTTACGACCGTACCATGAGTGACAGGGAGCTTATTGATTTTTAATGACTTGGTAAAACTCCAGGTTAACCCGAGCAAGTACGAGTCATAGGAGGAAGGTACGAGGCGTGCCTGAAGACTCTTAGAGGCTTCAAAAGATGTCAAAGTTCTCGGGGCCAACCCTGTGGATGGATTGCATGACTCATAGGACCATGGTACGAGTCGTACCGGTTTCCAACACTCGAGACAAATCTCAGCTTAACCAAGGGATGTACGAGAGGCATCTGGCTCGTACAATCCTATTACGAGTCGTAGGATCGGTTGTGAGTCAAGTTGCCGAGATATGGAAAATTCCTGTTCTTTAGGAAAAGGTGTCTAATGTGTATAAATACCTTTTATGTTTATTTTAGCGAGAGGAATATAGAGAGAAGTTAGTAGACGTGTGATTTCTTTGTGTGAAGTTTAAGTTGTGAATTCTTATCAAGTTTTGGAGAGCAACTCTTAGGATCAACGTTTGATTTTATCAATTGTTCTTGAGTTTGTTCATTGATATTCAAAGTAGGTTTTCTTCCAATTATTGTTGTAAGTTTTAATTATGTGTTTATGCATGAATTCGAGTACTTAACTTACAATCACGAAACCTAAAACCTCCACAACTAGGGTTGTAGAACCGTGATGGATTAACAAAAATAGGGTTAGACAAGAGTGATTCAAAACCAATGCTAAACGCTTGTAATGTATTCTCTTCATATTTAAATGTTTCTTAATGGTTCGCAATGATAGGACTTTCGAGGAATTCTTTACTTGCGAACCTAGAGAAGTAGAGATTAGGAAAAGAGAATTACAACAAAGCCTTGATTTTCATGATCATTGTATGACTTAAGGCTGGTTGCGGGAAAATTAATTTGGAACATATTGATAATGGTTATTTTAGAAATCGCTCATGAGACGACAGTGGTCTGAGCTATAGTCATCCATGGGGCCAGGCCGGTCATTTGGATGAACCTAGTTATCGATTCTACAAGTAAGCATTGGGATTGATCACGTGTGTATACCCGAAATAGTTATGAACCCATGGAGAACACTTGCCTAGTTATTTGCAAAATCTTGATAACAACCACAATTACAATCTTATCTTAATATTGTTTTTCTTTGAAGCCCCCTAATTTGGAGATAACTTACCAGCAAGTTTAAGTACCGGCATTACTCTAGATCTTACCTCATACCCTATGGATTCGACCCTAACCTCTTTTGTGGGTTCTTTATTGACAACGGTGCACTTCATAGTTTGCCGGAAGTGTGAGTTTGGCGTTATCAAAAAGTGGCATCATTCTTTGGGAATCTGATTAAGATTAGATTAATTACTTATGTTTAACTTTTGGTTGTTAATTCCTAAATTACGTTTTCTTTTTGTTTTTGGGTATCCACAAGCTATCACTTGGTGAATGTCAAGTACTCATCGTAGTGGAATCCCTTGATTCCTTTGGATATTGAAATCAAACGAACACTACGAGGATGGAGAACGAGTGAGAGAAAACATGATATTCTTTGAAGAAGCAAGGCAAGCCAAGCCTAGCTCGGCAAGGCACTTCGGGATATGAAGGATGCTCGAGATGAGGTTGTGAACCCAGATTTACCATGGAAGGAAGCGGAGGCCAGATATGCCCCTCAATTTCAATAAGGATGACACGGACATTGATGAAGTGGTCGATGGAAATCTCCCTATCGTACCACCACCATTGCCTGCGAAATGAAGTGACTTCACTAGCACCATGATCAATTATTAAACATGAATAAGTGATGTGTCGTGATTTTATAACACTTTCGACGCTTAAAACTAAGAATATATGTAAATTTTTGGTATGTTTATGTAGATATAATGTGTTTTTGTTGAGTGTAGCAAGAAAATAGGTTTATAATGTGAAATGGGCAAAATAAGGAAATAATTGGATCAATTGTTGATTGCTAATCAAGTAACGAGTCATCATCTCATTGGACGACTCATTCATGGATTCGTGGGAAGAAACAAGTACGGCGTACGGCAGACCAATGGTGACCACGAGTTAGAGCCTTACTCATTAGGACAATGTAGTGCGTTATGAGGGTCGCAAGAATTTAAGGAGAAGAAAATGCGAAAAATTACGAGGACAACAACAAAAAGACGCAATGAGTCACGGAGACTTGACGACTCATCATGAGAGCTTGAGGCACCGTTATCAACCTTTGGAGGTTTTGTTGAGGATCGAAGCCACAAGGGACCTAATGATTCGTGTTGTGACTTAATGAGGTCACTAGGTGAACCACTATCCACGAAGGAAAGCGATCTTTCAGAGCGACTCATTAATGCATGCCACGACTCCTTAGGAGACAATAAATACTTTTATGTCATTACTTGGCCCATTGCCCGCTGCTTGAGCTTGTATCCCGTTTTATTTAGGAAAGATTTATTAAGACTATAAATACTTTATGTAGGTTTATCTTTTGAGATACATTTATCTACAACTTTGAATGATATTTTTGGGAGTTGTTGATTACCATTAAGGTTCAGAAACAAGTTTAATTTTTGTTCTTGATTTTGGGAATTCAAACAACATTGGAGTATTGTTCTTGATTCTTGTTGATTTATTCAATACATGCGGTTTCTTCATAAATCATTGTAAGTTTCAATTATGACTTCTCCAATTTATAATTGTGATTCTTCAAGCATGAGTAGATAAACCCTTAACTAGGGTTGTAGGAACAATGGTGAATTAACACAATAGGTAAAAATATTTAGTGAATCTTGAATGGGGCTTTATGCATATGCTTGTTTTTGCTTCCGTTTTAATTGTTTCTTAATGATTGCAAATGCTAGAATTTACCTTCTTCTTACTCAACTTGGTCAAAGGGAGTAGTGAATGGAAAAGGGATTAACAATGTAGATTTGAGGCTATAAACCCTCATATAATAGTTTGACCTTGTCCAGAGAATAGCTAATACGATAGTAAGTGCGCGTTAAATAAGTATACATCCACATACAAATCCAAGTTGTGTGGTAATAATCATCTAAATAGGGGACCAACCATTTGGGTGAAGTTAACTTACCAATATTGCATGCTAAGCACCAGAATAGATTACTAGTATTAAACGCCTTGTGGTTATGATGTCATGGAGAACACAATCCTAGTCATTTCCTTATTGAATACAATCAAATTTAATCAAGGATCAACTTATTGTTCTCTACTTCTTTTCATTATTTCGTGTTTCAAATCATTCCCCCTAGGAGATAAGTAAGCCAATAGCATTAGCTAAACACATTAACTAAAGTTCTTGTCGTATTCCTCGTGGGATTTGACTCCAAACTGTTTAGGTTCTATATTTGACATCCAGCGCTTTATATCTCATTACGAGGTGTAATTTAGGCGACATCAAATTTTGGCGTCGTTGTCGGGGAATACGGCTTAGGCTTTTGTTAATGGTGTTTGCTTTATTGTTGGTCCTTATTTCCTTTTGATTTTTTGTTTTTTGTTTCTTAATAGGTCTCGAGTTTGTGCACGCATAGTACTAGGAGAGTGAAGAAAATCCCTGGTTCCAATTGATCACAAACTTGAACAAACACTATGGAATCTAAGGAAAATGGCCAACGTACATGGGCATGAAAGCGTGGAAAACAATAGCCAAAATGTTGGGTAGGAACAAGCTCAGTAAGAGATAGAGATGCAACGAGCCATTACGACAGAAGCAGCACCAGCATCGAAGCTAAGCAAGCTAGAAGGAGCAGAGGTCAGAGCCGGCGAGCCTTAGGTACTTTGATGATGATGATGATGATATTGATAAGGCCGGTGCCCTTTGGGCTATTATCCCTCCCCTTTGCACGCTAGGGCAAAGTTTGACATTAACAATGCAATAGTCAAGCGCTCAACATGAAAAGGATATTTGGGAGTCATGTAGCCGATGATGCACATACTCACGATAAGCGGGTGTACGAAAATAAATTTTGTAGGCTGGTATAGGCGTTTCTTTCCTCTCGCATGGCTAGAAGTAGATAAACATGAATTAATTCTAACTCCCACATGATGAAAAAAACAAAAAGTCGAGATGAAAATGATCCAATTTGATTGCTTTGTACATTGCTAACATGAGAAAATGGAATAATCGAGAATCTTGAGTAGCTAGGCTTGACTAAAGGTCGCTAAAGTAGTGATAAATCCTATTAAAGCATACAAACAACTAGGAGTGAGTCGGGATGTAATCGGCGAGGTTGTTCCCTTTTCACTAGGGAGTGAGGCAATAGTTGTGGTTGGTGAGTTGCCCCTCTGATTCTATCACTACTTAGGGAGCTTAAAAGAGCCTTTCTTGAAAGATTCTTCCCACGCTTGAGCATTACAATTGAAAGATGAAATCTACAACTTTAGGTAGTTGAATTCTAAAGCATTCCATGAGACGTAGGCACAACGGTTCAATAAGAAGCTAAAAGGTGCCCAACCACAAAATCCCGAGATGATACATTATTGGAGGTATTCTATTGGTCTCTGAATTCCTAACACGAGCGGTGGCTAATATTGTCTTGGCGAGAACATTCATGGTTCATACATATGCGTGAAGTGAGGTCCTTAACGGGATCACCCGAAACCAGCCGTGCATGGCACACAAGAGAGCGAACTACGGGCGTACATATGTTGTAGGTATGTACGAAATGAGAAAAAAAGGATGAAAGCGAGACCGGGATATTGTTGAGACTAAAACCATAATGAGGATGCTTGCTAAGTATTTTATGGGTGTCGGGGCTGATAAGGTGAATGCGGCGGGTTTCTCAAGGCAAGGCCAGAAATTGATGGAGCGAATCAAAATCTTAGGAGAGAGCAAATTACCTAAATGATCAGGTAGGTTTCAAACCAACACACAAGGGTCTAACCCAGACTCTTAGCATCAAGGTCGAAGCTAACCTTTAGAAATAACAACAGCAGGGCCAATATAGGGATAGGAGTAGAGGCAAAGACAATGGTGATTGGAAAAAATTTGAGGAGTACAAAAATGGCGAGAAGAAGTCTATGTTCCTCCAAGGAATTGTGAACGAAGTCTAGTGGTTCAAGGGTGGAATACATGTTGTCTAAGGTACTCGAAGATTTAGGTGACAGATGGCCATCTTAAGGAACTTCCGTAGTGATATTTTATATGAACCAAAGGGTGGAATCATGTCGTTTCCATTAGCTGATTGACGGTAGCTTGGTCAGATGTATTGGTATGAACTAAAGGCAAAATACATACTTCCCAAAATACAATTCAAAATCTAAAAAATGATAGTCACTACTAGGAGTGGGAAGGAGACAATTGATCCTCAAAAATTTGGTTGTGATGAGATAGTTGAGCGTGGTGATTGATAATAATAAGGTGGCGGACTCAGGAGCGAGATTTTGATTGATGATTTTGTGGATATGATAGCTCCTAGTAATGCAAGGATCATAGGTCTAGGGAAGGAGAAGGAGGTACCTCAAAAGATCACGCCTATTCCTAGACCTCCTCCCCTTTCCCCTAGAGGTTGAAGAAGAAGGTCAGATGGAAAGTATCACAAATTTTAGTTCAATGTTTGAAACCAACTATGAGTGAACATCCATTAGTCAAGGCACTTGAACATATGCTTGGTTATACTAAATTCATGAAGGACCTTGTAGTAGAAGAGGATCGTGAGCTTTGAACATGGCGATAATTTACCCTTGTAATGCAATAGCATCTAGGTCTCTTACTGTGAAAAGGAAGACCACTAGAGCTTTTCATCATACCATTGCATTATTGGAGCCTTTAACTTTGCTAGGCGCTATGTGATTTAGATTTAGTATAAACTTGATACCGTTAGGTGTTCGAGATAGTTAGGTTTGGGAGCCCTAAAATCGGCTACAATACGGCTATTGATGGCGGATCACACGGTGAAAAATTTGGTGGGGATTCTCTATGATGTGTGCTAAGTAAGGAAGAGTCCTTTATTATTTCGGCCGAATTTGTTATTACGGATTGTGAGATTGATTTTGAGTCCCCATTATCTTGGGCGACCATTCCTTGCACCGGACGTGCTCTTGTAGACACAGATCTGGGACAGCGAAATTACGATTGAACAATGAAGGCGTGACATTTAATGTGTGTCGTCATGAAAGCCAAATGACTGCGGGTGGTCTCGGTGATTGATGTTGTGGAAGTTGAGCTTCCAATCATGCCTATTGATGAGTTAGTTACTTTAAGGATTTAGCAATAATTTTGATGGTGTTGATGCGGAAGATCTATGGGGGGTGATGAGATCGTGATCGCACTTGTTGGTATGGGGTCATACACTTATGCTCGAGAAGATTGATCTTGATCAAAAAAAAATCGTGTGACCCTGCTCCGGCCAAGCTATATCTATTAAGAAGCCTCCGGTATTGGAGCTCAAAGAACTCCCTTCTCGCATCGATATGTATTTGCAGGGACCAAAAACACTTTACCAATCATAGTTGCGATTGACTTGGAGGAATGGCAAGTGGAGGCTTTGGTCTCCATTTTGAAGAGGTATAAAAAATCTATTGGGTGTACCATTGTAGATATTATTGGGATCTCATTCGGTATTTGCACACATAAGATCTGACTTGAGCTAGACTATATTTCAAGTATTGAGCATCGGCATAGGTTGAATCTGCCTATGCAAGAGGTGAGTCAAGGAAAATCATCAAGTGGTTGGATGCGAGATGTGGTTTACCACAATGGCGACGGCAAATGAGTGAAACCTGATTTAATTGCATACCAAATAAGGAGGGGCACCATAGTCCCAAATGCTATGATGAGCTCATTCCATAGACCGGTCACGAGGTTTGGAGAGTATGCATGGATTATAAGAAGTTAAACCATTTGGGCCTTGAAGATCACTTTCCTATACGGTCATAGATCGGATGCTAGACCGACTTGTGGGAAGAGGCTGGTACTGCTTTTTTAATGGTTATTCGGGATACAATCGGATCTCTATAGCCCAAGACGAAAACCACATTCACTGTCCCGTAGGACATTTTCCTTGAGGATGCCTTTTGGGACATGTGTGCGCCACCACTTTCGGCGTTGCATGGCGTTCATATTTTATTACATGGTGAAGGACACCCTCGAATTCTTTATGGATGAATTTTTATGGTGGTGATTAGTTTGATTATTGTTTGGCTCATTTGAGCAAGGTGCTATAAACGCGATGCGAAGAGACCAACTTGGTGCTTAATTGGAAAAGTGTGTCGTTTCATGAGTGAAGGTATAGTGCTCGGCCACGGGATTTACAGTAAGGGCATTGAGGTGGGCCAGGCGAAGATACGATATAATTGCTAGTCTACCACCTCCTATTTTTGTGAAGGGTGTTAGCTTTTTGGGGCATGTAGGATTTTATAGGAGATTCATCAAGTTTCTCAAAGATTGCACATCCACTTGTGCAAGTTACTTGAAGAGAAAGAGGTGAAGTTGTGATCGATGTTACATGTTTGAAGGCTTTTAATGATGAATTTCTCAAAAGATTGTGCATCCCTTGTGCAAGTTACTTGATAAAGAGGTGAAGTTTGTGTTCGATGATGTGTGTTTGAAAGCTTTTGAATTCCTAAAGAAGAGATTGACTATTGCTCACATCATGATATTTTGGCCCGAGGTCCTTACCATTTGATGTTATGTGTGATGCTAAGCGAGAGTGGCCATGGAAGTTTGTGTTGGGTCAAGGCGTGAAAATATCTTCCACCCAAATTTATTATGCTAGCAATGCTCTTAATGTGGCTGAAAAAATTATACGAAATTGTGAACGGGAGTTTTTGGCTATGGTATTTGCATTCGAAGTTTCGAGCTTACTTGCTTGGAACTAAGGTGATAGTTCGCTCTGAGCCATGCAGCTCTGAGATATTTGATGTCAAAGAAAGGATGCGAGCCATGATTTGATTCGGCTTGGGTTCTGTTGCTGAGAGAGTTCGAGTTTGAGGTTGGGGCCCCGGAAGGGGTGAAAATCGGAGTAGCGGATCACTTGTCGAGATTAGAGGCTGATGCAGCACTTTGAATGAGCTTGACATAGATGACACATTCCCTAAAGAAGGTTTTTCTACTTCCCGAGGATCTTATCCATGGTATGCAAACTTCGCTAATTATACGGTAGTGATGTGAAGGTAGCGAAAGATTTGCTCGTTTCACCCCGGCGGAAGAAATTCCTTATCGATGTGCGGAAGCTTTTTTGGGATGAGCCTTACTTATTACACATATGCGTGGGGTGTCTGAGAGATGCATGCACGAGTTGAGATGTTGAGCATATTGGAGGCTTGCCACTCATCCTACGGTAGCTGACCCGTAAAATTACAATGTGAGTACTATTGGCCAACTATTCACCAAATGCACATGATTTTGCAAAACCATGTGATGCATGCCAAAGAGCAAGGAGGCATATCTGAGAGGGGTGAGCTCCCTTTACTCTTATCCTTATCATTGATTTTTTGACGTTTGGGGCATTGACTTCATGGGCCCATTTTGGCTCAAACGGGATGAAGTACATACTTGTAAGTACATGGACTATGTTTCCAAAGTGGTGGCGGCAATTGCGCTTCCCAGAACAATGAAGGTAAGAGTGTCACAACATTCTTGAAGCGAAATATTTTGCGGTTTGTTTCTCCCAAAGCCATCGTGAAATGATGGGGGTTCGCATACGCAATAAGTTTATTAGATTTTTCTTGAGAAATATGGAATGAAACACAAGGTGGAAAAACCTTATCATCCATGTCAGTGGGCAAGTTGAGGTCTCCAAGTTTGGGAGATAAAGACCATATTGAGTGAAGGCGTGAATCTTGCTTAGACTGATTGGTCTAGGAAGCTAGATGATGTGTTATGGGCTTAACGGACCGCATTCAAGACCCCTATAGGTATGTCTCTGTATCAGCTTGTGTATGGGAAAGCATGGTAGCTTCGGTCGAACTTGAGCACAAGTGGTGGGCGCTCGAAGTTAGTCCCCGGGTGGAGTGATGCTACGAACTTGAGGCTTGATCGATTGAATGAACTAGATGAATCTCATTTGGGAAATCCTATGTAATTTTAGATATTTATAAGGCGAGGATGAAAATTCAGCATGACTGAGAAGATTAGTGGAGAGAGTTGGCCCAGTGATGTGGTGTTACTATTTAACTCACAGGCTTTACTTGTTTCTGGAAAGTTGAAGTCTAAATGGTTGAGACCATTTCAAGTGGTCCAAGTATTCTCCTATGGGGCAATTGAATTGTCATACCATGAAGGCAAACGATTCAAGGTGAATGGTCAACGAGTGAAAGCATATTTGGGAAAGAGCGAAGAAATTAAATTGGTGGATCTTTGGGCTTTGTGTGAAATCTGAGTAACCCGAGGACTTGCGTCGTGCCCGATGTTAAATCAGCGTTGCATGGGAGGCAACCCAAGGTATTTTAGTGAGGATTCATGTAATCAAGATACCGCGTTGTGCGCGATGTTAAATCGGGCGCTTATGGGAGGCAACCCAAGTTGTAATTGTAATATATGTATAGTGTTTACGTGTGTTGATGTGTACGAGTGATTAAGATGAGAAATTTGAAGATGGAACCGAAAATATGAACTTGAGATGCTAGTGCCAAATAGCATAGGATGAGTCATTAGGCGACTAAATGACTCGTCAAGATGACTTCGTGGCCAACCCAAGAAGCAAAATAGTGCGAGACAATGATTGATCACACGAGTCATTGCCGATGGCTTGAGTCGTTAGGTCCTCAGAGTCGTGTACACGGTTATGCAGAAAGCAGTCAAGCCGAAATCTAAGGACGAATGACTCAATGAGTCGTCAAGTGACTCTTTGAATAGCAACTGAGTGTCCACGGAGCACGGGCCAAAGACTCATGACATGACTCGTTAGGTAAATACCCACGAGTCGTTACATGAATCGTTAAGTCCCGAGTAAGTTATGGTGCCCGAAGAGAAATAGAATGAGCAGTGAATGAGTCGTGCTTCACTTAAAGACTCGTTACGTGGGTCGTGGTGCATTTAAAAAAAATTCATCACCCGACCCGACCCACGTATAAATAGTAAATATAATTTTCAAAACGTATAAACACCCGAATTTGTCCTAAAATTTTCTCACAAGTTCTAAACATAAAGCTCTCAAAATCAAGTTCCTCACTTCCCATCTTCCCGAATCACTTCCCATTTTCCCTAACTTCCAAAAGCGATCCCCCAATGGCACCTGCACCTATTCATAATCCCTACATAGAGATTATAAACCTTCTCGTCCCCATCCACTCTACTACTCAAACTACATCGTCCACTCTTAAACTTGTAAGTATTCATATGTTTATGTATAAAGCTTTAATCTAATCATGTGTGTATACTGTGATGCACTTAATGATTTAGTACCCAATATGAAACCTAAGTTTCCATTCATCCAATTGTAGACAGTCAATGAAATGTTAGAAGTAGGAATGGCTCATGTGTGCGAGGGATGAGAACCGATTGAGATTGCGTATGGGTGCATGTGGTTTTCTTATACCCATTGAGTCGGCGGAGCATTACGATCAATAAATTCTTTGTTCACAAGCTTTGATTGTTTCGGTCGCTCAACTCACCAAAGTTAAGGTGTTCAACATTTGAAATGGGTGAAGTTTGAGTAACCTATCAAAAATTTGAATGAACAAAAATGGTTCACCTAGTAAATCAGTTATGATGCCTCATGTAATGACTCGTAGAATTCCTAATGAATCGTTACATGACGCGTCTCACTCTTGTTAAGGAACACTTAAGCATGAGCCACATGACGAATTCGTGAGTATCACCTCGCGACTCGTGATGTGTCTAAATCTAAGTGGGGATTATATTAAGTAATATGACAAAAGCACAGGACTTAGAGTCATTGCCACAAGCAACGACTGCGTCATGACGTCGTTAAGTACACTAAAACCAAAATTTAATTAGAACCTACTACACACCATAGTTGACCTCACGAGTCATGGCCGGTGAGTCATTCGTCCCCTCCGTCTATCTGCGGTAAGCCTTAATTTTTAAATTTCATATACTCTCATTTTGTATACTAATCATTATTCCACGGTACAATGGCACCGAAAGGAACACCAAGAAGTCGGCCAAGAAACGGGGGGCGGGAAAGAGCCGACCCTACGACTCATAGACTAAGGAATGAGCCCTCGTCTTCGAAGAGTCGAGTGGCTCATGGAGAATATCAATAACTCGAAGCTAGGTTGGAGAGGAGGTCGATCGGGGCTAGGACTAAACGCCCTATAAATCGTGACCATGGGTTTGCTTCTCAGGCTCCACTCACGAGGAACCCACCCGGGAGGAAAATGCTAGGGTCTCGATCCGATTGCTCGAGGGCATTGCAGCTATGACAAATATTGAGGATGAAAATGGATCACCTGTAGCCTAATAGGAGAGCATAAATAATAAGGAAGCTGAGACCTCCCATACATCTCACGCAACAAGAATGGTGAAGAGGTGGTGTGTTAGGAGCATGCGGACCTACAACGAGACATCACTCCACGAGATAGGGCTACCCAAGCGAGCATATATGAGTAGCCAAGGTTGGTCACTACGGGTTCAAGGACCTCCGGACATTCGGGCGTTGTTTGACAAATATTGGTTTGGGTGGTTGAGTGAGCCATATAGCGACTACGATCCACCATTGGTCAACGAATTCTATATGCAACATGTTCGGCCACACTACGGCATCAGGCCCGGGAGACGGGATTGGAGGAAGCGGCTGCGTTGGCCAGGGGTGATGGTAAGGGAGCGCCCGCTGGACATTTCTAAACGAGACCATCTCTTGTATGCTATATGGTCTAGAATATGAGCCCACGATGAACATGGCCAGAGTTTGATCATCGGCTAAGTGAGCTACAGAAAATCAAAAAGTTGAGCCACGAGGGACAAAAAAGACAATATACTTGGTAGCTCCGAATCATTACCACTAGAATTACGTCGGTTGAATGGATAAATGGCTCGGAGGTACAAATCAAGAAGGACACTCTAAACTTTCGGGCCAAATTATGTTGATACAGCCTAAATGTGACACGAGGTTAGTACCAACCAATACAGCCCAATCTTGTGGTATCAACTATGAAAGCCAAGTTTTACCTTTGGTAGTGATATGGAGGAGTCTTTTCTCCAAACTTCCCAAGGTACATACTTGAGGAGATCAGGAGGAGCTATCATAGACAACTGACATCTCCTTCCCATGCCTCATGAATCGACTCGTAGGAGTCCCAAGTTTGAGAAATTTCCATCCCATAGACCGAGTGGTGGTGCATAAGATTACGAGATATCGGGTTAATCGGAGATGATACAAAACCAACTTTGAGGTCGAGAGGTCGAGCCGGCAATATGTGCAAGGGCCACATTACTAGTTGAGGCATTGGCGGGGTATTCAAAGTAGGCGGAAAGGTTTACGAGTTAAAGCGGGCGGAAATCGGCATCACGAAGGTTGATAGCCGGCGTGATGCTACCCTTTGCAGCCCAGTCTCCATTCCTTTGCTTAGAGATCCCGAGTCATCGTCCACTACCTTTGGTGACTAGCCTACCCTAGTTGTGATATCTCACTCCTCATCAATTTGTCCTAGTCACACTATCTCGGGATTACCTTGCAGAGCATGGCTGAGTAGGCGGCAAGGCCAAATATCAGCGAGGCACACGGAACTTTAGGTAAAGGTACTAATGGAGCGGAGTTAGAGTAGTGGGTCATGAAAGAGTTAGAGGGCCTCTCGAACATTGATAGATTGGATGCCTTTTAAAGGCGGATGGATGAGCGCCTTGCTCGGTGCTAGGTTCCTAAGTCATCTAGATGGTATGCAAAGGTGGTGACACTTTCAGGCGGGAATCGCGTGAAAAATATCTTCTATTACACCACCGTGCTCGGTGGTAGAGGATGAGAGTGAGAAGGATCTACCTCCGGTAGTACATTTCATCACTTGAGGAAGTAGTTCACTCATGAAAAAAGGAAGAGACCTCGGGAGGAGGTTAGTGAAGATGAGAGTGTTGCTCTTCTATGTTTGACAGAGAGAGGGAGAAAAATATGGAGCGGCCTTTGAAAGTTTGTCTAGAGATGAGGCTCGAGAGAGGGGGCGAAATTGATGTTGCGAGCTCGTGGAGATGGTACAAGCTTTGTAGAGATTGCAGGAATGTGTCGAGTTTTATCCCGATGGCACGGGAAAGGGAGCTTGGGGGTGCATCGCACCCTTCCTGCCATTTCGACCGTGGCGTCTAGGATGCCTAGGTATGTCCATATTCCCATGTTTTACTTTCTATATGTGTCAAGATGTCGCATGCTTTTCTTGATGGGGGTGGGGTGGGATACCTGTATTTTGCTGAACATAACTTTGAGGGTTTTCTTGCTTGGATATCTTTTCCCTCGGGTGTTCCTTATCTAGTAGAGCCCAGGCATGTTTAGGTTTTGTGTTTTGTTTTTATGTCGATCGAAAGGAAAATAGGTGAACTTGGGGCATTCAGAACATGGATTTATTTTAAATGATAATGTGATACCCCTTCTAAATTTGTGTATGTGTGCATGCTAAGAAAAAAGAATGACCTTTGTGAATCTTTGTATGGCATTAATACTATGAACATGTTTACCATTGTGTGAATGTGCGACCGGCCGATTGATAAAGGGATGATGTTGGCATGTGCATTGTGTAGTGAGCATAGAGTTAGTTTTGTTGTGTTGTCAATCTAGAACTTTCACAGTCGAGTCATTTTGGAGGTATAGGAATGGAAATTATGAGAGATTAACATTATGAAGTTAACTCTAGCAATACCCAATCCAATTAAGTATTCATCATCACACACCTCTAGTTAATGATTTTAGCTACTCATAGTTAAGAAATTTAAAAACACAATCATCAAAGGCATCATTGAATTTAATAAGAAGAGTAGATAAATCAAAAGAACAATTATCCTTCAACTACAACTGAAAATAAATAATACTAAAGAAGAAAAGAGACCAGAGTATCTTTTACAACTTTCAATCAAAATCCCTTTTCTCAGCTAAAAATGATCTTCAACTAAAAAAGAAAGATGATGTGATGTGTACTTAGCTTATCTCTCTATCTTCTTCCTCTCTCTTCTCCTCCTTTTCTTCGGTGTACTTCTCTTTCTATTTATACCCTAAAAAGTAGGGTACTTTCCTTTCTTTTTCAGCAATGGACAATTATACCCTTAATGGCATCATTCTGGAACCGGCGAAGGCACCGGTGGTTCGCCGATGAAATCCGTGAACCGTCGGATACTTGCTCTTCTTCTTCAGTCATTTCCAATGAACTTCGGCGGTTCACGCGGCATTTTGCCGATGCCAATCGTGAAACGCTGGACCTTAAATGCCAATTCTAGAAGTTTCTAAGTGTCATTCGGTGACTGAACTAGCATCCCGCCATAGGTGACTCGTGAACTGCCGGTGGCATTCCTCATACAAGGCAATGACCTTCATCTTTTTAACCGACGTTTCGCTGGTTAACACCTTTGTTTCCCTACTTCTGCTCATTTCCTCATTTTTACCCCATTTTAGCTCTTTTCTTCAAAATTAGGCATCTGCACACAACAAAAGCAAAAAGGGCATAAAATCCAAATAATCAACTCGAGAACTAGGCAAAAACTCAAACTTTAGAGTCCAATGAGTTGGTAATCAAACCCCAAAACTTAAAAATCATTGTTTGTCCTCAAGTAATGCAATACTTCAACTGTTGAGGAAGAGGTCACATTTCTTCACAATTAGACTTCGCCGACCACCTGGACTATGACAACCCAAAAATACTCATCATGCTCACCGAAAAGAGAAGGAAATACCCCAAAAGACCAAAACAATGAAGGTGCTTCAAGAAGGMAACAWCTTTTTATCAAATAAAGCTTTTTKAAAGGWAKCATTAACCACACAAGGACATTTCTCAATCAAGTAACAYACATAGCATCTCAARTTGTAATCACTGAAAATTCAAAGCTTGCCTYAGAGTTTGCACTCCTTGTTCTATGCCCATATGAACTCTAAATGCTCTTGCATCCCTAAAAGGAATRATGCCACTCACCAAATATAAGGATCCCTATTCTCTTAACTCTTCGATCATTTGAATGCATACCAGGGATCAATTGGAAGAGACACTCACACTCACTCTCCCAAAAGATATCTTCATGCACACACTTGACCCATAGGTTTGCCCTTCATGTAATTCGCCACTAATGTAGTATAGTTGCACTTAGAATCATTTAGGACTTGCGGGCTATGATGTAGGCTTAAGGTTAGGGTAGGATGAACATTTAGCTATAGTGACTAGATCCTCCCTAATGCTTTTCGTTCCATGCCTTACAACAATTTCTGCTTACTCAACCTCCATTTCCTTTATTTTCTTGTTGATGCCTTTCATTTATTTAATACTCCCCCTTGTAACCCCTTTTTAGATTCCACCACTAGTCTTATTACCTCGAGAGGGAACACCAATTCATACAAATAGTATTTTTCTTTTTGGATTCATCTTTTTGTGCACTTTGACTAAAGGTGATGTTCCATTTACACTATAATTCTTGTCTCCCCCCTTTATTTTGCGTACCCCAAAACTTAGGCTCTTACCTCATTGTTCACATTTGCTTTTCTCATTCCCTTTTTCTTAGGCATTGAGCCTTGTTTCAGCACTTATTTTGTCATTAGCATTTAGGGAGAATGGGGCCAAAAGAGGTACTAAGAATGGTCTTAAGGCTTGTAATGTGGTTGTCAAGAAAAGGTTTTAAGGCTCAAAATTGGCTAACAATGATTAATGATCATGGAGGGCGTATGGTTGAAGTGGCTAGACAACTGAGGGACTAAACTCATTTCTTTGGTGCAACTACATCTAGGATTTCGCCTTGAATCACATTTAGTGAAAGTTCTAGACAAGATGTAATGCACAAGATTAACAAAAATATCCTCGCCACACAAAGAATCACCCTTAAAAGGGTCTACAAGAGTCATTTTCCAACACGAAACATCACATTAGAACACCAAGCAAGCAAACATCACAAGTCAAGCAGGGAATTTACAATGTACGACCAAGATTACTATGCTACAGTGTCAACACTTGCTCATTATCTCATCTTCATACCCTTTTTCACATTTTCATTCCATCACAGTTGGTACCTCTTAAAACAACTTCACAACAAATTCAAAGTGACATGGCATTTTCCTTAAGAATGTCGCCTCTCAATCTATCATCGAGAAAAGCCAATCCAGTTCAACAACAAAATTAACTAAAATAAATGAATGCTCCTTGGGAAAGAACCGTGGTCAAAATAAAACCGTCGGAGTTTTAATTTCTACACTACTCTATTTACAATAGAGAAAATGAAACACAATTAAAAAATTATCAAGTCAGAATAAACGTTCAATTCCCCAGGGACAATAATCAAGACCTCCCCCAAACTTAAATCAGACACTGCCCCCAATGGAACTTACAAGAAAGACAAGAAGGTAAAAGAGATTTCCTGATCATATCAGCGATTGGGTCTTGGCTTCCAAATATAAATGACAACATCAAAAACCCAAGAAGTTGTTTCTTCTGTTGTAGGTTGCATGGGATCTGGTGGGAGTGTGACAAGTAGACCAGGGCCTGGTGCGACCCATCTGTTTGGGAGGGTCTGAAGCTCATGATAAGATGTTGTTGCCACTTCCCCGGGGCCCATGAAGGATCAACATCATACACCGAATGCATTTGAGGCGGAGGAGGTGGGCTATGGTAGTGCTCTTCCTCATCAGACATAATATTCGCATTATTGTGGTAGCCCACCCACCAATCATTTGGAGGACTTCTGGGTGCTTCGACTTG
>JACEIK010006369.1:0-13617 GCA_018107945.1 Datura stramonium
TGCCTCAAAATAATAATCCAATATCTCACTCTCATATGCACTTACTCACACCACATTTAAGCATAGACTACACAAGTAATCTTATTAAAAGATACAAAATGACGATTTTTCCTTAAGAACGACGTCACCCGATCTATCAACGGGCAAATCGGGCACTTTTGTAGCCCCTGGGGTTATTCAGACTTCATCCCAAACTCATGTATTTAATACATCATGGGACACCCCAACTTCACAAGAGTAATAACCTCTCCCACAACATTTAAGCATAAGATCCTCACCCCCAATAATTTTACATCATAACAACAACATTTATCACATGTACCCACAATCATGGAAATGGGGGAAATAGGGAGTGGAAATAAGGGAGAGACATGCTAACATCAAAGCTCATATTCAACAAGAACGAGAATTTTTAACTTTACAAAAGTTTAGAAACACATACCAAAGCACAATATTGAGAATAGATGAGAAATTGAAAGGTTGAACTTGCTCAACAATGGTGGAAATCTTGTGTTGCTAGTAGAGAGTAGGAGTGAGTAAAAATGAGAGGAAGGAAATGGTTGGTGGGTTTTTTATAGGTGAAATAAGAGGAATGGGATTGGTTAATGTAGAGGTGTGAGGAAAGTGTGAATGAGTTATGGAGATATGGAGATTAATGGTGAGTTTATTGAAAGGAATTGGGAAGGTGGAGTATTGGAAGATAGAATGGTGTATGGGAGAAGGTGAAAAGGTGGGAAAAAGGGAATTTTGGGAGAATAAAAGGTGATGTATCAGTTAGGGGAGGTTAAAAGCAATTTGGTTCAGGTCTTTCAATAGGTTGGTCAAGATTTTTAAACAAAGCACGTACCTGTATCGGTGCCTAACACCACTGACCTGCATTTTGTGCTCAGTCTTCTACTTAATATCTGGTGGTTGACTGGCAGTTTGCGGATTGGACTCTTTGTTCAGTCGGTAGGCCGTCGTTTGTGCCTCATATCCCAGGAATTCTGACCTGAGCAAGTATTCACTCGGTAGTTCGTAGACTGGTGTCGGCATTTCACCGGTGCATCACCTGTTTCACCTTTTTGTTTCCAGGTTACTACCTCTCTTAGTCAAGGAATCAGCAGTCCGCGCATATGGACCAGCGGTTCGTCGCTCTAGCGTGGTGCCTTCCATATTCTGTACTTCTCCTCCCTTCTTCACATCCACTTAGTCCTATAAAACAAAAATAATAAAACATCAAAATGCTCAAGATAAGAATGCTTGGGTTGCCTCCGAAGAAGTGCCTTAGTTAACGTCGTGGCACGTCGGATAGCATCTCGATTTTCAACATTTTGAAGGGTCATCCTCCACTTCACTCTCATCATCCAAAGATTCATAATGCTCTTCTTCCCCATCGAGCACTGCCATGACCTTGCACTCATCTGTAGGCTTGATTTGCTAGCATACATTGAAGGTGACCTCATCACCTCCTACTCGGAACTTCAGCTCCCCAAGCTCCACATCAATTAATTCCCTTCCCATTGCTAGTAGAGGTCTCCCCATAACGATTAGCACCTCAATGTCCATTTCACAATCCAGCACAACGAAATAAGATAGGAGTATGAATTTATCCACCTTCACAAGAACATTGATTAGAACTCTAACAGGTCACTTGATTAACCTATACGCCATCAACAGCCTCATAAAGGTAGGTTTGGGACTCCCTAACTCGAGATTTTGGAATATCATGAGAGTCAGGAGGTTGATATTAGCACCGAGGTCACACAAAACCTTATTATACAAGGAATTGTGAATTCCCCAGGGTCTTCATGTTTGGGAGCAAGGTTTCTAGTAATGACAGCGCTGCAATGATGGGTCACTTCATCGGTGCCCGTATCCACCACCTTCTTTTTATTCAAGAGTTCCTTCATAAATTTTGCATATCCTTGCATTTGAATTAAAGCATCCACCAGCGATATGTTGATAGATAAATTACTAAACATTTCAATAAACTTCCAAAATTGATTATCCTCCTTCTTTTTGGCCAACTGCTATGGATATGGCGGGGGAACTATCACTTCATTATCCTTTTCACTTGGGCCTTTCTTGCCAGTACTGATATGAGCATTGTCCGAGGGAGTCACATCAATATCTCCCTCATCTTTCTCTCCCTCATCACCAACATTTGGTTCTATTGGCACCTTATCCAACACATCATCATCAATTGCCTTCGAGGAATCGACATCCTTAAGCTTCACTCCAGCATCCTTCAAGACCTTACCACTCTTAGTCATTATTGCCATGCAATGGCCATTTTTCTTTGGGTTCAGGACAATATCACTAGGAAGTGCACCCTTCATGTGGGGGTTCATATGTGCAGATAAATGGTTTATTTGTACTTCGAGGTGTTTGATTGAAGCTGAGTGGGAGCTCACGATTTGGGCGAGGTTAGACATCCCCTTTAAACTATCTAACCCCATTGTCTGTGGATTCTACTTTCTTCAACACTCGGGACAGCATGTCATCAATCTTTGAGCTTCCTAAGTCACTCACCTCGGTCTATCCTTGAGGTTTTTCTATTTTTGGAGGAGGTACATAAGGGTTAGAACTCTGATGATATCTCTCTCCTTCGCGATTTTGCTCTCTATTCCCCCATTGATCATTTCTCTCCCCCCAACCAGGATTATCACGGTTTCTCCAACCTTGATTCTCTTCTCTTGGCACCAAGGGCCTTGGTTGACACCTTGATACCTGGGGTGAGAACCCCCCCAACTGCCCTGACATGTATTGACACTCCTCCTCATATCTCGGGGGTGAAGTATCATCATCAAACTAAACATGGCTTTGAGTAACTACAACACTCACATTCTTTGTACCATCTCCCATCACACGCTTTGTCATCAACTCTAGCTGGGTCATCATTTTGGCAAGAGTTTCATCTCTAGACTCATCTCTCTTCCTCAATTCCACACTCACAAGATTTGAAGCAACACCACTAGAAGATACCTCTACTTCTCTAGTGTGCCATGGTCGGTTGGTTTTCATCATTCTATCAATTAATTCCTTGGCTACTCCATAGGGCTGATCCATTATTGATCCCCCACAAAATTATTCGTCACCGACTAATTGATAGAATCCAATGATCGGTAGAATATTTGAAGTAAAACCCCATCGAGTAAGCCATGGTTCGGACAAATGGCTGCCTTTTTCTTAAACCTCAACCAAGCTTCATGGAGTTTTTCCCCCACAAGTTGTCAGAAATTAGTAATGTCATCCCTCAGCTGGAACATCCTTGAGGGAGGAAAGAACCTATCCAAAAATGCCTCTGTTAATTCATTCAAAGAGGTAATAGACCCGAGAGTCAGCTCCTCCAACCACGCAGTTGCTTCCTCAGTGAGTGAGAATGGAAAGAGTCTCAATCTGATTGACTCTTGAGTGATATTTGTAATGTTGAAGGGTTGACAAATCTCCAATATATTGCGGAGATGCCTGTTTGCATCCTTATTGGGCATTCCTCCAAAGAGTCCCTTCATTTGAAGTAAGTGCAGCATTGTACTTGTTACATGGAAAATGGAATTCCCTACTATAGGAGGTAGGCAAATTTCATCTGCTACATCGGGCATCACAGGGTCATCATACTCATGATTCATATGCCCATCTACCAAACCTTCTGCTTCTAGTGAATGCTGGCTCATATCAACTTCAGCCTAGCAGATACCAACTAAGATTGTAACATCAAACTAATTAAGATGCAGGATTAATTCAAAATAACAACAACTAAAGGCTATCAAACTACATTTGCCGGCAACAGCGCCATTTTTTATAACATCCAAACTACACATTTCTCTATGAAAGAGCATAAACAGTCATTGTATCAAGACAAGTAACCTGACAGATGTCAGTGTCGCATCCCACAAGGAATGTAAAATGATCGTGTAATAGTTTTATATTATCTTGAATTAATTTGCATCAATGTACAAGACAAGAAATGAAAATTTTGGGGGAGTAAATGCAATAATACTATTGAATCTAAACTCAGCTAATCAAGAGAACAAGATAACAAAAATCGAGAAACAATAATGAGCAAAGGCCAGAGGTGTGATATAGATGGGGTGCCAATCAAATCGGGATTTACTAGATAATCGAGTTATTACTAATATGTGTAAATAACCTTGGAAAAGATGGTGGCCGGCATTTTTCAACCACTTGGGAACTTTCCTAGCATGATTCCAAATAGAAAAACTTCAATAATTTTTATTTGTTTGAAAGGAGAAAAAAAAGTTCCTCAAGTTCTTTCGAACCTCAAGGTGCAATTCAACTATTCAAAAATGGTTTAGGTTAGGGGTTGAGCCATTTCTAGCCATCAACCTTTAATGGGATTATGACCATGGGTTTTGGCTATTTTTAGCACAACCCCCATAATCAAATCCCAACCCACTATTAAGTTCTCCTTCATTACTTAATTCCTCTTTTTCAAGCCAAAATTAAGTAAGCAAATAATACCCATATTAGAAACTATGAGTAATCAACTATAATATAGGATAAATCAATAGATTTATACTAATTAAGTAATAACAAGATAAATCTAACAATACCCAATTAAATCTAACACCCATCATCACACACCTCTAACTATAGATTAGCTACTCATAATTGAGAAACACAAAAGCTTATTTATCAATAGACTCAACAATTTCATAATTAACAGTAAACACAAGCAAGCTCAAAATGTATCTACAATAGTGGATATACCTTGCTGAAGAAGATGAAGATGAAAACGAAATATTCAAAACTCTATTTTCTATGCAAAAATCTCTCTTCCAAAAGTGATGGGGAATAATAATGTGCTTGTTTAAAGTACTTTTCTAGAATATGTACAAAAGTAGGTCATAAAATTCTCCTCTTTTTCTAGGCTGGACGTTTTTTCCCTTTTCAAGCGTCTTTCACTTGTTGATGTCCATCTGCGGTCCACTGGTTGATCTCATCTGGTGTCTAGTGAATTCCAAAGCATTTTGGCGATGGCACCGACGGTTCGCCGACTGCCATTCCGTAAGCCACTGGTTGCAATTGTTCCTCATTCCAGTGGGTGCCTGTGGTTAGCCGACATTTTGCTAGTGTCCTCCGGTGGAGCGCCGGTATCCACCTGATTCTCATCCTCTTTACTCAATTTCATTCTCCTTCTCTTCAAGTTAGGTACCTGCAACATCTAAAGGAAAAAGGGCATAAAATTCAACTATAAGACTTAAAAAATAAGGTAAAGCTCATGCTTACAAGCCTAATGAGTTGGTAATTTACCAACTCATCAAGGCACTACTGAACTACCCTTCCAATCTAGGACTGGCTTACCTGGAAATAGGAACTCTACCGTATGGGTTCTACAATTCAATGAGGCATAACATACATGCAACAAATCCATACCAAAAATAGCATCAAAATAAATCATATATAACTCTACTAGATCGGCTGAGGTGACTATCTAAAGGACTGTGACACGGCAATCTCTGTATACCCATCGAGCTATAACTGAGTCACCGACTAAAGTAGAGACTGAGAAGGGTTCTGATAGGATTCTGAGACTAACTATGAAACTAATGGAAACATAAAGAGTCACAAAAGATAAGGTAGCCCCTGGATCTAACAATTATTACACATCAAGATGAAAAACACGTAACATACTAGTCACCATATCGGGTGAAGTCTCCAGCTCCTATCGTGATTAGAGTGCATAAAATCTATTCTGGTGCTGACCGCCAGCTTAACTAGTAGAAGCACCCTACTAGAAAGGACGAGCTACTGGAGCTGCTGATCTAGTGGCTGGGGTACAGATCCCACTGTCGCCCTATTTGACTGAAGGGCAATCTTTAAGCCTATGTCTAGGTTTGCCACACTCAAAATAAGCACCTGAGCCAACTAAACACCGCCCTAGGTGGTTCTTATCACAATTCACACAAGATGAAAAAGTGCACCCTCCTGTAGTTCTCCTTTGACCCCTTGAGCCTGGCGCCCTACTCATCTGATCACGTTTAGGTCTGGACGGGACACTGGCCGATTACGATGCTGGGGCTGATGACCTTTGCTGAAATAGAGGCCCATGACCGCCACCAGACCTCTGTTGGGTAAACCCAGCGCTGTCCGTCCTGTCCCTCTTGGCCTTCCTCTCCCTCTCGCTCATTTGCACTACCTCCATCTACTGGGCATACAAAAATAGTCAAAAGAAGTCAATCTCCCAATGTAACATGGCGGTCCTGCAATCCTTAACGAAGTAATCCGCTACTCAATTCACAAATGTGCTCACCCGAGCCCTATGATCGGCCACCATCTTCTGCGTATATTTGGACAGTTGGGTGAACTATAGAGCATACTCCTGGACGGTCATGTTGTTCTATTTCAAATTCACAAACTCAACCTCCTTGATCTCCCTCATCCCCGAGAAGGAATCAGTCTAAGAATGCGGTGAGAAACTCATCCCAACCAATGGGACCTGCTCTGACTCCCCAGCTATCTTTCCACTGCCTATACCATATGTGAGATACCCCTTCAACTAACAGGAGGCTAAGTAGGCACTCTCCTCATATGTCACCCCCATAATCTGGGTGATCTTTTGGATATCCTCAATGAACTCTTGTGGGTCCTCATCCACTCTCGGCCCAAGGAACTCAGGCGGGTTCATCCTGAGGAAGTCCCGGACCCTAGCCGCCACTGTGTTCCCATTCTAGGGAATATGAGCCACAGCTTGTTGATTGACCTGAGTGGTCAAATCTTGTGCCAACATCTAAATGGCTGCCCTAAACTGGGCAACCTACTCAGGCACGAGATTTGCTAGGGTTGGCGGGGCTTGTTGATGCCCACCTCCATTTCCATCACCATGGCCCTTCCAATTGTCGCTTCTTCTTCTATTAACTTGGCGTGGAGGATTGATTCTGCAAACGCGTAAAGCTAGAGTTAGAGGAATAGAGAGACTTGAACTCATAGCACGAGATAGAATCATAAAAGAAGGAAAATTTCCTAAAATTTTTTTGTAGCCTCTTCATCATAAGTTTGGCGTGCTTCACACCCATTAAAAAAACTCTACCTAATGTGGCTTTCAGAAACCCTAGGACACTTCAAAACCTAATGCTCTGATACCAAGTTTGGCACGACCTGAGCTAAGATCCTGGATCGAGACACGGGACCTAGAGCCATGAATGACCCCAAGTCGACCCATGGAAGAATCATAGCAATTCAAGAGCATAACTAAAAGCGAAAATCAACCATATCATGAATAAAGCAGAAGTCTGAAAATAAGAACTCATAAGGGTACGAATAGTCAACACTTGATAAAAGATAAATAACTATATAATGTCTGAAAAAGCCTCTAACTGTTTGGCGAGCTAATGGGATAGCACCCCCAACTAGCTCTCTAAGTCTGAAACTAGAAGATAATGAAAGAAACAAAAGCTAATCTATATATCCTCGGTAGATAAGGACTCACCAAAGGTAGAGGTTGACTAGATTGGAATGGGAGCGGCTAACTATGAGGCAGAACTTGATCGCTCCGACCTGTATCATGAGATGATACAGCATAGAGTATGTGGTCAATACTTGGAATGTACTGAGTATGCGGTTTAAGTAAAAAGGGGTATAAAAATACATAAGAATATAGGAGGGTATAACATTTCTGAAATTATATATTTGAAATCGTAACTTAAACATGAGTGCTCAAGGATTTCAAAACTATTCGTAAATGGTCATAATCGTAATCATAAAGAAGCTTTATAAATCATATCTTGATCCAAAACATCATAAAATGATCATGCATAAACGTAAGGAACAATGGAAGATTCTTATAACCGACATACCCCATATGAGCACTCATGGAGCCCGACCTGTAAACCCCTAGTCGGGAGGGTGTTCATACCTTGCCAAGGGTAGAACCACGAAAAAGGGCATGATATCACTCATGAAAGATCCATACGGGAAAAGGGAGACATTCTCAAGGAAGACCCCATCATGACTACGTTGGCACGTAGTTCTGAGACTCAAGGTATGCTTGGACCTCGGTCTACTTTGTGCTAAATACTACTTCCAAAGAATATATACTACTCATATAGTAGTGGGGAAAACATGCATGAAGTTCATGGGCTAGTTTAAATCATGATAATCATAAACATGCTTGAAGTGCGTGAACTAGCCATGAAATAGGGCCCGTGAGTCGGCCATAATCACAATCGTAAAATCATGAGAGGAACTATACATACTTGAAAAAAATCCTCATACTTAATTTCATAAATTCATGAGGGATACGTATAGGAAATCATTCATCATAAACTATAAATCATAAATTAGAGCTAGAGAGATTTAAACTTATGAGAGGATCAAAGAAAACTCATAAGAAAGAATTTAGCCCTAAAATTTCATAATCATGATTGAATCATAAGATCTCATAATTTCATAAAATACTTGAAGAGATAATAAACCCTATCATTGAAATCATATTTTAATATCAAATCAGCTCTACCAATAATGGAATCATGAACAAATTTCAAATAACA
The DNA here is from genome assembly GCA_018107945.1 of Datura stramonium. Lineage (NCBI taxonomy): Eukaryota > Viridiplantae > Streptophyta > Magnoliopsida > Solanales > Solanaceae > Datura > Datura stramonium. Next base: position 8,493 of record JACEIK010006369.1, read on the forward strand.
ACATAGAATCATATTCGAAATTAGGGCTTTGGGAAATTTGGATGATCATACTTTTGATTGAATAAGAGACGTGAGGTTGGAAGGAACCTTCATTAATAGACCCACATGCCTGAATTGATCAATCCCCAACTGAATTCGAAACCCCACTTGACTCTAGAAGGAACTTGAAGAAGAACCCTAGGAATTTCTTAAGAGAATTGATTCATCAATTGAGAGTGTTAGGAGGATAATGAGTTAGTTAGGGTGAATAATACCCTTAATACAATCTTTTCCATTCCTTAAACAACGTAGTTTAGTACCCTAGAACTTAGAATTTACAGAAAACCCTTAATGAAAATTCTGGAAAATGTACCTTGCTAGTCGTCATGACCATTACCATGAGTCATGCCATGAAGTGATGAGTCATGGTCACCTCCCGTCATCACTATTAGTTGTAGGACTGGTTTCTGAAGATCATACCACGGATGCTCACGATGAGTCGTTACATGTTACCACGAGTCGTGAGGTCACTCGTCACCACTGAGCCTCAACTCCCACTTTCTCTGAATTTTCCCATGGTTACAAACCATGACTCGTGGTTTCCTACCATGGGTCGTAACACCACTCGTGACAGCACAACCGTAGACAGAACTTTCAAACCATGACCCTTATCACGACTCATTATTCCCCACTATGAATCATACTGTCAATCGTGGTATCTCTTCCTTACTCTGTAGGTCCAAACCATGACTCCTTTCGACAGCACGTTATGACCACCTATGAGTCGTACCATGACTCGTTACACCAAACCCTCATTTGCAGCTACTGACTACAACTCATGACTACGAGTCGTCACATCGACCAATGAGTTGTACCTTGGCTTATTGGTCCAGAACCTGCCACTCAGGCCCTCATCATGACTCCAACCACGACCATCGATCCAACCAGCGACTCGTACAATGAATCATTCTGAGAGAAAAATGCAGATTCTTCTGCTAATCTCATTTCCACCTCTCGATCCTAGTCTTAGGAACTTCCTGGGTATTACAGTTAAAATGAAGAATGGTTTGGGAAATTAGTCTACTAAAAGATTTAAATGTAAAATTAACTAAAGCAGTTGCAAGCTTGGTTTTACTTTGATGATGATGAAAATCTAGGGAAATGATACTTGTTTAGTTTTAAGTTGAGCTTTCAAGACATGATTACACTAGAACGATTCTTCCTATGGTTTGTACTTGCAAATTACTATCCCATTCCTTGCCACTATGCCTAGCATGCAAGGACTATTTCATAACCCTAACGCTTATATCCCTATGGTTGTAGGAGAAACGTGAAAGGACGATTATTCCTACTTGCATTTCAACTAAACAAGGTTGAAGGGTATATCCTTATCCACAACAACTTCTATCCTCTCATCAATGGGTTCAAGGCTCTTTGAATTCTCGTTCTGTATTTAACTTTAACCCTTTCGATTCCCTTTCCCAAGTTCAATCAAAAGCCAATAAATTTACTTATAAGGTGATCAATCTCCTAAATAAGCAATTAAAACAAGTAAATACAAACAACCATTAAAGAAGAATCGAATTTAGATTAAATCATTCTTTCAAACAATCAACCATCCATCATGTCCAAAACCCTAGAATATGAGTTTATCCACTCATAGACAAGTGGAAAAATACACACTTTATCATCATTATTCGAAATATAGAGTAAAGAAGAGAAGAGACCAAGTGTAAAACTTTGTCTTCCTTCCAAACGGCTTACAAGCCTATAAAGATGAAAATACAGAGTGTAAAAATGAGAAAAAGCTCTTCAAAAGATCCCTAACAAATGCCCTAGAGGATGTATTTATAGTTGAGCCTTCAAATTATGCTTCTTCCCTCCAACACGTAGCTTTAAAAATCAGCAATTTCGGCCAAGGAAAGGTCTAGCGCGCCGCCCCCACCATCTCACCATAGACTTCGTCAAATTTCCAGTAATTTCAGTGCTAGAATGGGCCTGGTGCGCCGCCCCTATCATCTCACCAAGAACTTAGCCAATTTTTTGCACTTCTAGCACCTCTGGCGCGCCACTCTCGCCATCTCACTATAGTGTTAGTCAGATTTATGAACATTAGGACCCCTCTGGTGTGCCGCCCCATCTATCTCACCAGAATTTTGGAAATTTTCTCTGAGTATGGAATGCTTTAGTGCTATTGATAGGGCTCCATGCCTCTCATCTCACCAAGGTGTTGAGTAGATTTTCTTCTGAAGTTTTGGACCTAGTGCGAGGTGCCAGCCATAGCCCCCGAACCTTCTTCTCAACTTCTCAAACCTTCAACCTTGGTTAATTTTTGGTCCTTTTTCCTTGGTTTCCTGCTAAAAATATCTCAAATCATTTGTTAGCATACAAAACACACAAACATATAAATTTATGCATTTCATAAAGATTATGAACTCAAAATAAGGTAAACGATGGGCAAAAACAAGGAAAATGGGCATAGAAATATGCCCAGCATCAGTGATCTATTCCAATATTTAGCTTTTAGAAATGATAACATAGGTTAATCCAAATGACTGATTTGTCCATATTGGATGACTATACTCAATTATCATATTAGGTCTCTTGAGTGATTTTACTTTAACCGTTATCAATTTATTCCAAATTAACTATCCTACAATTGCAGCTCAAGTTATACAATGAACTATAAAGTTCAAGTCTTTGCTGCTCTTCTCTTTTCCAAATCTCTACCTCTCTTGGTTCAAGCAAGTAGAAAATTCGAGCAATTCCTAACGTTATGCTCTGTTAAGAAATGTTTAAGATGAAGAGAAGATATTACAAGCATTTATATTGGTTTAGGATCACTTTTTGGAAACCCTAGTTGGTTAATTAATCATGGTTCCCACAACCCTCGTTATAGAGGTTTTAGCCTCTTATGGTTGTAAGAAAAGAATTGGAATTCAAAGACAAAACATAATTAAAAACTTACAATGTGATTGAAATAAAACCCATTTTATTAATTGAACAATTCAACAATGATCAATTCCAAGAAAAGTGAATAATCTTCAAGAATATTGATAAGAAAACTTGAAAGTACTTCTTCTCTATCCAAAAAATCCAACTCAAAATGTAATCACGGCTTCTCTAACAAAAATCACCTAGAAAAGTATTTATACAAATAATTAGAAACCTTTCCTAAATTAATAGGAAAACTAATAAAACTGTCGCCGCCTTCTTCTACGACTCGTACCATGATCATACTAGTCATAGTTGCTGCTCGTATAATGCTCCTACGAGTCATACATCTCTTTCATGGTCTGAACCTATGATTTCTGGCATCCTCTAAATATTTCCACGAGTTTCTTGGTACGACTCGTATCTTTCTCTTACAACTCGTGGTTGCCTCTTGTACCATGGAATCTGCCATTCAACATTATTTCGGAAGTTCACTATGGCTCCTTGGTGCGGGTTGTAGGTAGTCATCACAAATCATGGTTTCTACCCATACCAGGAGAGTATTCAAGTGTAGGACCTTCTGTAATTGGCCACGACTGCTCTGGTACGACTCGTACAAGGTTGGTACAGCTTGTACTGAGTCCTATACTTAGCCCTTTTTTTGCACTCTTTTCCCTTCTTTTACAGATTTCAACTCCAACAGCTGATTTCCCTGAAAACAAAGCAAAAGTGCATCATATATGTATAAACACACCTAAGACCATGCATTTTTTCTCAATTTTAAGCGTTGAAAGTGTTGTAAACCCACAACACATCAACACCTTCAACTTAATACTTTTGCATGTCCTTAGGCAAATAAAACAAAACTATATGCTTAACTAGAAAGTAAAATAGAAGACCTATAGCCAACATAATAAAATTTGCACAAAAGACCATCATCAAATACTGACTCCTTTTTCATTCAAACAAAGTCAGCTATGCATACATGCAACTACAAATCATGACACACAGGGATCTAGATCTAGCATCTAACTATTGGCAGTGAACTAAACCAACACTAATGTTATTTACATAGACAACTGGCATAATGCAACACAAATTATGTACCCTCACAGCAAATGAAATCTCCAACACTCACAGATATAAATAAATGACACCTGGCACTAGTCTAGTAGACTGATGTACTGTGAGTTTACAGCACTTTCAATACTTAAACTAGGAAAATAGCATGTATATAGGAACGTTTATGTGGATATGAGGTGTTTTTACTTTATTTTCAAGGAAATTAGATGTTGGGGAAAAATGTGCAAAGGTTGTAGAAAAGTGTAGAAAAGTAGCCAATTACTGATATCAGTACGAATCATACCAACATTTTATGAGTCATACAGAGACTCGTGGAAAAGCTCAGAAGGCTGGAATCAAGCAAAGGTAAAGTAGGACTCTCTGTATGAGCTGTACTATCCTGGTATGAGCCGTAACTGGCGTCATGGAATATTTTAGAGAAATTTGCACAATTGAAGTCTCATGATACGGGTAGCACCTGCGGATCGTAGCATCTACCTATGAACTATACCAGGAATCGTGATAAGATTCAGTGATTTTTGGGAATTGGTAGTTCTCATGAAACGATAAGTTGTTACAAGTCGTAGGAGCAAGGTATGAGGCGTACCAAGACACTCATAGAAATCTTCAGAATATGCCAAAGTTCTCAAAGCTAAACCACGACTGAATTATATGACTCGTGGGGTCATGTTATGAGTTATACCAAATGCCAACACTTAACCAATACTGTTGAAGCCAAGGAAGGTACGAGACAAGGCACGACCCATACAATCCTGTTATGGGTTGTATGATGAGTCGTAGGATGTGTAGGCGCCCGATTTGGTTATTTTCCTATTAACTTAGGAAAAGGATTTTATTATATGTACAAATACTTTTTAGGTTTCTTTTAGGTCAGAGATGGTCAAATTAGTTAGAGTTGATTGTTATCAAGTTTGTAATTAGTTTTTGACAACATTGGAGAGCAATTCCTGAGATCATAACTTGGATATCTCAATTGTTCTTGAGTTTGTTCGTCATATTTTCTTGCAATATTCAAAGTAGGCTTTCTTTAAATCATCATTATAAGTATTTAATTATATGTTTTTCTACGAATACTAATCATAATCTTACAATCATAAGAGGCTAAAACCTCTGTAACTAGGGTGTTTAA
>JACEIK010006370.1:0-17688 GCA_018107945.1 Datura stramonium
ACTAAGAATCACATGAGAATGTACACATAACAATAGATAAACAAGTAGAAATGAAGCATTTGAGTATCACTTGGGCATGAAATTCTGCCCAAGATCAAACTCTTACCCTAGTTATTTCCAAATCTTGATATCAATCACGATTATAATCTTCTTTTAATATTGTTTTCTTTGAAACCCCCCAATTTGGAGATAACTCACCAACAAGTTCAATTACCTGCATTTGTCTAGATCTTATCCTATTCCTTGTGGGTTCGACCCCAACCTCTTTGTTGGGTTCTTTATTGACAACGTCCGCTTCATACTTTTTTAGGAAGTGTGAGTTTGAGCATTATCATCAACTCCAGATAGTCAATGCATATACGAAGAGAGCCGTCCTTCTTCTGAACAAAGAGAATTGGTGCACCCACATGGATTTTCTAGGTCTGATGAAACCCTTGTCTAAGAGATCTTTCAACTGCTCTTTTGAACTCCTTTAGCTCAGCTAGAGCCATCCTGTAAGGACGAATAGATATGGGTTGTGTATCGGGAAGAAGGTCAATATCAAAGTCAATCTCCCGCTCGAGAGGGACCCTAAGTAGATCATCTGGGAATACCTCCGGATACTCACACAATATAGGAACTGACTGGAGAGCTGGGTCTCAGACGTACATCCTAAACCCAAACTAGATGGTAGACCTAACCCTTAGAAATCATCTTTCTGGCCTTAAGGTAGGAAATAAAGATTCCTATAGGCACAACTGAACTACCCTTCCACTCTAGGACTGGATCACCCAAAAATTAGAACTCTACCACACAGGTTCTACAATTCACGGACGAATAACATGCATGCAACCAATCCATGCCAAAGATAGCAAGAAAATCTATCATGTCTAACTCTACTAAATCTTTTGAGGTGACTTTCTGAAGGACTGTGAAAGGGAAATTTCTGTATACTCGTTCAACTATAACTGAATCACCAACTGGAGTACAGACTAAGAAGGGTTCTGATAGGATTTTGGGACTGACTTCAAAACGACTAGCAACATAGGGCGTCAGAAAAGATAAAGTAGCCCCTGGATCTAGCAATGCATAAACATCAAGATGGAATACTCGTAACATAACAGTGACTACATTTGGGGAGACCTCTTGCTTTTGACGAGATGCTTGGGCATAAAATCTATTCTGGTGCTGATCACCACCTGCACTAATGGATGCACCCTATCGAGGAGGATGTACTGCTGGGGCTTCTACTGAACTGGTAGCTTGAGTATGACCCTTGCCATTGCCCTGCCTAGACAAAGGACATTGCCTGCGCATGTGCTCGGGTTTCCCACACCCGAAAAAAATATATGATCCGACTAAGCACTCTCCTATGTGGTTCTTACCATATTTTTCACATACTGGAAAGGTGCTCAGCATGTTCCTCTGTCCCCTCAAACATGATGCCCTACTCCTCTTATCACCCCAAGATCTGGATGAAACATTGGTTGATGATGATGTTGGGCCCGATGACCTCTATTGGGACTGCTGACGATGTCCACCACAAGACCTCTTTTGGGAGAACCCAAAACTATTTGTTGTGACCCTCTTGGCCTCTCTCTCTCTCTCCCTCAAATGTGCTGCCTCCATCTGCTGGGAATACAAAACCAATTAGGAGAATTCGAAATCCTAATATAGCATAGCAGTCCTTCAATCCTTGACCAAGTAGTCGTCTACCCTATTCACAAATCTGCTCACCCGAGCCCTCTGATCGACCACCATCTCCAGCGCATACCTGTACAAATGATTGAACTCTAGAGCATACTCTTGAACTGTTATATTGTTCTATTTTAGATTCACAAAATCTGCTACCTTGATTTCCCTCATCTCCTAGGGAAATAATCGTTCAAAATATTCATTGAGAAATTTATCCCAACCAATAAGACCCGCTCCAACTCCCCGGCCATCCTTTCCTATATGTACCAAATATGGGCAACCCCTTACAAGTGGTAAGAGGCTAGGCCTGCACTCTCCTCCCCTGTCACCCTAATGATCTGGGTGATCTTTTGAATCTCCTCAATAAACTCATGTGGATCCTCGTCCACTATTGACCCAAGTAACTCAAGGGGATTCATACTGAGGAAATTCCTGACTCTAGCCACCGCTACATTCCCATTCTATGGAATGTGAGCCACCGCTTGCTGATTGACCTGAGCGGTCAATGCCCGTGCCAACATCTGGATGGCTTCCCTAAACTCAGCATGGACAACCTATTCAGGAACATAATCCTCTGGGGCTGGGGGGCTTGATGGTGCTCATATCCGTTGCCATTCTCATGTCCATTCCTGTTACCGTTGTCGTTCCTTCTTTTGTTAACTCGGCATGGAGGCATGATTCTGCAAATGCGTATAACATGAGTTAGAAGGATAAAGAGATACTTTGTCACATGATATAAATCATGAACGAAGGGAAATTTCCTAAAATACTTCTTAGCCTCTTCGTCATAAGTGTGGCGCGCTTCACACCCATGAAAAAGAATACTTAACGCGGCTATCACCCTAGGACACACTAAACCTTTTCTCTGATACCAAGTTAATTAGGACTGAAACATAGACCCTGATCTAGACATAGAACCTATAACCTTAAATGGATCCAATTCGACCCATAGCATGAGCACGATAACTAACTCAACATAATCAAGGTGGAAAGAAACTAAATTATGAAATAGCGGAAGTTTGAATGTTAAACATTCGAACAATGGAAATACATAACACTGAATCTGAATCTGAATACAACACTATGTCTAAAAAGCCTCTACATACTGACGAGTTGATGGGACAAGATCCCAACTAGCTCGCTAACAGTCTGAAACTAAAAATAGCAACAACACAACTAACTAAAGGTCCTCGAAGGATGAGGACCCACCAACAGCTGGCTGAACTGAACTTTGATGATCGGCTAGTGGAGAGACTGATGCTGAACGTTTGAGCCTATATCATGAAATGATACGACATAGAGTGTGCAGTTAGTACTTGGAATGTACCGAGTATGCAAGTTAAATAAAATGGACTGATCAAAATACATAAGTGTTTAAAAGAATAAGACAATTCGAAACATGAAATGATATTCATAACATAAACATAAGGCTTAAGGTTTCCAAAATTATTCATAATCTAGTCGCATTCATAATCATAAGAGAAACCATGTAAAACATAACTTGAGCCAAAGTATCGTAAACATGAAAATGCATAAATCATGAGGAACAATGGGAGGACTCGTCTTTATCGACACCATCATGATAGAGCTTATATGATGCCTCAACTATCTCACTCAAGTGGGCAGAGCCGTCCTAAGCTTGCCAGGCCAAGGACGTAAAATGGTGTGATATCAATAGTAGGTACCCATCTATAGTCCATGAATATACACCTTCATTGGTGTGTAGTTTTGAGACCACCGAGTTTACCTGAATGTCGGGCTTACGTGGTGCTAGACACGGCTCCTAAAAATATGCACATGAAGGCTCATATAGTAATCGTGAAGTCATACATAGAGTTCAGGGCTAGATAAATCATAACATACTTGATCATACTTGAAATACATGATTATCCATGAAATAGGGCTCATGAGTCTGCCAAAATCATAATCTAATATACCATGAAGAACATACATGCTTGAAAAAATCACCATACTTGAAATTCATAGAATCATGAAGAGTACTTGTAGAAAATTATATCATAGGGCTTAGGAGAATCCAAATCATAATAGAATCATAAACTTAATTTTTCATATAACTTGCATAATTGGGCATAAATTGGTTAAAATTTAAAACCATGAATTAATAATAAAAATAGGTTAAAAAAATTTGCCCATAGATCTTAAAACATAATTTTAAACATGGAGAGAATTGACCCATAAATAAATCATAGAGAATTTCATAAAATCAGGAATAAGCCCCATAAGATCATGACTTTTATCTAGAACATAAAAATTTATGGAATTGAGGAGAATTTTGAGTATGAGAATGAAAGGATGTAATGCCCTGAAAATCCTAAGATCAGAATTGGGAGTTGAAACAGAGAAAATAAGATTTTCTACACCAGATCACAGAATGAGTCGTCCTATGACCTATGAGGTAGGAACGAGTCGTGGAGTGACTCATGGGGAAAGATCCGGACTTGGTTGAAAATTTGGGAAATTAGGTGAGCACGAGTGTGACCACGAGTCATGGTCAACACCACAAGTCGTGATGTGATCCGTGGTCACGAATCGATTGGAGACTGGGGAAAATTGGTAGTACACTTAATGGGTCCTCACCACGACTCGTCTGGGACACCACGAGTCATGGTGTCACCCATGGTGACACCCAGGTGGTTTTTGGTAGTGAGGATGACAGGAGGTGACCATGAGTCGTGGTCACCGGTAACGGATCATTAAGTAGCTCGTGAGGGCCCATGAAGAGAAATCTTGGTTTAGTGGAAACAGGAGACATCACGAGTTGTTTGATCTCCTAAAGAATCATGAAGTTAGTCGTTGGCAGGTTGTTAAATTTTAAGAAACTTTCCAGTGCACATCACAACTTGGGATCACGAGTCGTCCCTAACCTCACGACTCGTGAAGTGCCTCGTAGAGACTGGCAGGGTCCTTTTTCCTGCGAATTTCCTAGGGTGTTTTACCTAATTTTCTGAACTCTTAGAATCTAAACTACGTCATTTTATATTTTAATCAGGCTACTTAGAGGGGTAACTGGCGGTTTTACTTCATTCCTCGCACCCCTCAAACGTTAGAACGTAGAATTCTCTCAGAAAGACTCAGAGCAAAAGCTAGGGCAATCGAATTATCCTAAGATTTTTAGGGGATTCTCTTAGGGATTTCCATCACCAGATATAAGGGAATTAAATAAGGAAATAGTTCTTTCCTTGTGTCCCCAAAAATCTTTTCTATTTTCTCTTTCAGTTTAGCCCTGTGGATTCGAAATGTAGAAACTTGTCAGACTATTTTCTTTGAGATTTCAAGTAGAGTATTTATCATGATTTTAACTACTTAATTATTCCCTAATTCTAGAAATTTATGAGAATTGTATCTAGTAGAATCATTTAGCCCTAGTTCCCAGCTCAGTAGAAATTAGAATCTTGCAGGTTGAACTAGTTTTTTCTGTAGCTTGGTTCTATCAGTTTTGAGATGCACATATTGTTAATTTATGTTGAAATTTCAGTCAGATTTTTAGCATATTAAGTATTGTCTAGAAATGTCAACTGATTAGTTTGACTACAGTTAATTCTTTAGGTATCAGTGATGCTTCCCAATTATTCGTATTAGACTAAGTATTAGATTTTAGTGGTTCTTTAGGCGGTCATGAAATTTTCAAATAAGAAGATCTAACCAACCTTAGGACCCCAACTTCATATTATAGTTTGTTCTTTAGACGGTTACGACGCTTCCAGATAAGCAGCTCTAACCAGTCTTAGAACACCAGTTACAAAATTTGGTCCGATAAGACTCTCACAGTACTTCCAAATAGGTATTCTTGACTTAGTCTTGGGCCCCAGTTTTGAGCTATCGGCTTAGTAGTCAGTCTATGACTATCCAGTGGGAGTAGGACTTAAAACCGACTAGACCGGGGTTTCAGCACACCCAGGTTCTTAGAATTATATTTCCACCGTAGGATATCTTTTATTGGCCTCATGGCCCAGACCCGTGATTAGTCAGTTCATTCCTTTATATCCTTGCAAGGTATATTAGGTTCTACCGATGGGGTGTATACATCGGACTCCACGTCTAGCTCATGTGATTTTATGTCGGTTATAGACTCTCCCACTAGTTAGTTCAGTTCAATCTCAGATTAGCTCAATTAGGACAATTTCAGACTACTCAGTTCAGATTAGTTCAGTACAATATTTCAGATTAGTATCTCATATTTAGGGCATGTCTTTGACCATCAGACAGGGTCATTTTTACCATTTCAGTATATTCAATTTATTCAGTTTCAACATTTTTGTTGGTCATTGCATGTCTTTACAGTTCAGTTGTTTTATTCTCCGTGTTAATGGTTTCTCTCACTTACTCAGTACATTCAAAGTACTGATGCATACCTTTTATGCTATATCATTTTATGATAGAGTTGCAGGTTATCAGTCTCAGCTCCATTAGTAGGTCGCATTCAGGAGTTTTCAGTCGTACCAGTGGTGAGTCCTCATCTTTCGAGGGCGATTATTATTTTTCTTCAGTTGTTTTTCTTTCAGTTAGATTTAGAGTTAGCTGGGGGCTTGTCCCAACAACTCATCAGATAGATAGCTTTCAGACACAGACAGAGTTTTAGATTTTTATCTTTGTTTCAGTTGTATTAATGCTTTATGATTCAACTCTTCTTCATAAATGTTTTATTTTATTATTTTAAAGCTTCCGCTATGTTTTACTCAGAATGCCAGTGTTATGTAGACCATGGGTTGACTTGGGCTTACTTGTGACTCCAAGTACCATGTCTCGTCTAGGGTGTATACTCGGGGTGTGACAAAGGAACTCTCATTCATAGCTTACATACTTGGAAAATATGATTCCACACTCTTCCTTGAAAGCCCAAGAGAATTAGAGGAGAATTTGAAGAGTTCTAGGCTTTATCTCTTTAGGAATTCTGTAGTCTTGCATGCATGGGGAGAGAATCGATTAGAATAGGCTAAACCCTCTTAAAATCCTCCTAACTGAGCTTAAAATGACGTATTTATGGACTTAGGAGCTTAGGAATTATGAAAATTCCCTTAATGAAAAATCTTAAAAATGGAAACTGCTAGTCGTGACCACTCTCACCATGAGTCGTACCAGGAATTAACGACTCGTGGTCACCATTGCTTCTCCCTGCAACATTTCTAAGTCTCATCATGATTTCATATCATGACTCATGGTGTCTTACAACGAGTCATACTGTCATTCGTAACATCACCCCCTTCACCTCCCAATTCCTAGAAATGACTCCCATTACGACTCGTTGATACCTAGAACGAGTCGTACCATGATCCGTTACACCATACTCCTAGTACCACAAGAAACTCATCACGACTCCTGACAATGAGTCATACCCACGCATCATGACTCGCGGTGTGACTCGTGGACTGGACACCAAACTCTAGAATTTCACCATGACTGAGACCACGACCCGTCACTTCTCATCACGACTCGTACCATGAGTTGTTCTAGTGCAAAAATCTAGATTTTTTTACAGAACTCATTTCTAATTCTCTCATCTATTTCTCTAGAACTTTTAGGGTATTACAGTGGGTCAATGCTAGGTGAAAATCATATGTTGATATTAAAGCTAACTGAACTAAAACCCTTTTAAAATACTTCTCTAAAACTGAACTTTGCTTTTTTTATGAAATCATGTATCTGAAATAGGAGATTTTGGATTAAAAACTCTAACTTTAATCTTACTAAAACTGAAATTCTGAGGTATGACGTGAGGAAGAGTAGGGTTTCTCACTAATGATAGTTTTACATACCTCAAGCGCTCTAATCTTCAATAGAGAATCTGGAAAACTAACTCTAAGACCTTACGAACTGGTTCCCTCAATGATTCCTAGGGTTTTGCATCAAGAATCACATTAAAACCCATAATTTAGGGTTTCAATTCATTAACACAACCTTAGAAATGAAGGAGAAGACTTACCTTGGAGAGATTTGGAGAGCTTAATCATCTTCAAAACCATGAAAACCTAGGGAGGTAGAGTTTGGAGAAAAAGAACCATAGCTTTTATTGAGAATCTAGGAGCGTACTATTTATGATGTTTTGGTGTTAGGAGACAGAATGGAAGATTAGTCAACTAAAGACCTCTTAACCTCCCTTTGAAAAGAGACAAAACGTCAAAATATAGGATTGAAAGCATAGAAAATTACAAAAATACCCTGAAGAAATTATTTGGAAAATATAAAATTTGGTGTCAGATGCACTGCGCCTATCAATGCGCCTACCCTGCTGAATATTTATTTTTTAAAGTTTGGTCCTGGGTGTGGTGCGCTTCTCAATGTACCCAAGTTGGTAATAATTTTTTTTGGAATTTTAGGGTCAGGCATAGTGCGCCTCTCAATGCGCCTACCTTGACAATGCCTTAGTAAAATGTTCATAATATTTTACTCTGAATTTCGATTGGTGAATGGTTGGATGCATTTGAAACTAGGTTCATAAGGTTTCAATTTTATGGTTAGATTCATCCAAGACTACTTCGTATAGTGGTAGATATAATTATTTAAATTTTACTCTTGTAAGAACTTATACAAAAACTCAATCGGTAGGAAGACTCTCAACTCAACTTTGTGTTGAGGTTCCTTATGACCTTAATTTATATCCAAAGAACTTTTTCACTTTATAATTAATCTTAAGACCAAGTTTCAATAAAATTTTATTGGGTTCGGGTCTATCTATACACCTAAAACAATTTCAAACTTTGCCTAAAAGTCCGAGGCATTACATCTTCAACTAAGGATACTGTTGAGTATTTTGTTGAATATTAATAGCCAAGGTTAGTTTTCCTCCTTAGTTCAAGCTTATGGTATTTGTATGAATTCCTAATCCTTAAATGTATCTGCAGCTTTTATAGGCCTTAAGGATGTTCAACATTCTATCATCATAATAAGATATATCATGATTAATTTGTTATATGTTCTACCTCTTAGGGGTTCCAGTGCAACTTTCAAATGTTTGGAAATTTATTTGCAAACCTAACATAGATAAAGTTGGTATAATATTTAGATATCATGACATTAGAACAAGTTGAAATATGAATCATTGTGCCTTCCCAAATATCTATTTATGTTTTTGGTTAACTTGTGTTAGACTAATGCTTTGAGAAGAAGATAGTGAAATATACATTCCTTATTTCCTAGTAATATTTTAGTATACTGTATATGTCAGTGTCTGTATATATGTGTTAATTAGTGTGAATAGGGTTCTTCAACTCTTATGCCAGAGACACATTCGAAGATTCTAAAAAGGTATTTGCGTTTCATTGTCTTTTGTTATTCTTTTGTATCATACTGCTTTATTTAATTTGAAACCATTGTATAAACGCTAATAATAGTGAATGAGGTTTATTGTAAAGGGGGTGGGAAAATATATGCTCTTTGTCGTTTTTCATGTTCTCTTTCTCTAATCCCTGAATAGCATACTTAGTTTAATATCATAAATGTCATGACTACAGATTTTTTTTTATGTCTAGAAGCATATCGATTGGAATATCTAGATCAATTGTGCTAGAACCATGCGTACAGGATATGTGTATTGAATTATCTAAACCCATAAAATTGATTTTCCTATAGGACTTTATATAAAGGTTGCATGCTAAACCAGTGGTTAGAAGCAATGCTCATAGGATTTTAATATACTCGATGTAAAGCATACTTATTCTAATATGGATACCATAAGACTCACTTTTAGCATGTTGTGTTTTGATGTTGTATTTTAAAATACTATGCTTGTGTAGAATCATAACTTGGTCACTGCATTAGAAATTATGCCTATATGAAAAATCATAATAGATATCATTTTTATAGGAATTAATCTAGTCTTGATCTGAGGCATTTTTATATGATATGTCGTTTAGATATCCTGTCTATAGGATTTAGTCATATGATTAATTACAACATGTTCAAATCAAGTGAGATAATTGATAATCATCATGCTTAAAGGATAAACCAATCAACTAAAACATACCTATAAGAATTTCTATGTTTGTATTTGATGGATGGCCTGCATATAAAATCTCGCTTATGTTGGTGTTCACAACGGAACTTGTTTGAATAGTCAGTATAAAATTTCCCCCAAGGAGTATCCTTATATTCTTCAATCATATATTTTTGTCTTCTTGGGTGTCATGAATATAGGATTGGTAATACTTGTCTACATATCATGTTTATAGGATTTTTTTTTTGTAAAATATGATCGATAAAGAGACTTATATGAGAACCCTTGTATGCTCATTGTATTCCTTTTGTTCTTATCTGTTGCTTTACATTAACCACCTTAACCAACCCTATTTATTATTTAGATCCAAAATTTAAATAGTAGTCCAATACCTCTTGGATATTAGCATTGGGATGGGTAGGCATTTATTAGGATATTTAGTCTTTTTTTTCTTTAGAACAAGTTTACGATTAATATTATTTAATTAGGGGGTAGTGAAAAATGATAGTCTGTACTCGTTGAATAATACAAGCAATTCATAAGTCTATTGGGAAGTATTCTTTTAGTTGCACAGGATGATCCCGCTAGGATAAGTAACCTCCCTTTCTATGTGTTCCTCCTTAACAAAGGAGTAATCAACATGATACATTTATGGTCTAGGTAGATATTGCATTTTGGCTATAAAAAGTCTTATAGACTTTGCACGGGGTTGAATAATAACTTTTGATTAAAAAATATTTTGAATTAGTTTACATTGGCCTTTTGTCACGACCTAAACATAGGCGCGGATCTAGACACGAAACCTAGAACCATAAATAGATCCAAGTCAATCGATGACATGAATATGATAACTAAAGATCAACATAAGAAAAACTGATAACTGAATTCTGAAATAGCAAAAATCTAAATAAAAAACTCTTAGCCAACGGTAATATCATAACATTGGGTCTGAAGATGAATATACAAATCTATGTCTGAAAAGCCTCTACTAACTGATGAGATGCTGGGACAAACCCTAGCTATCTCTAAGCCTGAAACAAATTGACATAACAATATTGAAAGATAGATGTCCTCGGAGGATGAGGACTCACCCAAGGCAAGGTTTGAACTGGAAAGAGAGCAGGACGAACGGTGCATTGAGTTTGATTGCTAGGAATTATATCATGAAATAATACATCATAGAGTATACGGTTAGTACTTGGAATGTACTGAGTATGCAAGGTAAGTAAAACAGGCAGAGTAAGTATAAACTGAAATCATGTACATCATAAATTATAACATCATAAGATTCTAAGAGTAAGGACTGCATGCTAATATCTGAAAATATAAATAGATATAAACTGGATCTCATAACTGAATCCAATGATCCAAAGATGAAACTGAGATTCATAGGTAAAAACTGATAACCTGATCATTGGGTCAAATCTGCTGAATACATAATATCATAACTGATAAATATGCATAGCTGAGATCATGAGGAACAACGGAAGACTCATCGTATAACCGACATTATCATGACTGAGCTTGCGTGATCCCAGCTATTACACTCAAGTGGGTAGAGCTGTTCGAAGCCTTGCCAGAGATATGGGCGCTATCATGATATCGATATCAAGCTGAAGACCCATTCGGGGCAGGAGAAGCTCACAAGGGAGGTCCCAAAGTAAATATGTGAAATCCTTCAATGGCACATAGTTCTGAGTCCGAGGTTTTCATGAACCCCTAGCCTACTCGGTGCTAGACACTGCTCCCAAAAACATGCAAGGTGCTCTCCATCATTTTTCAACAAAGCTTATAATGTAATTACATGCACAGTTTGAAATATGAATACGGGGAGTCCTGGCTCCAAACATACCATAAGCTGAAAACTGAGAGTATAGAGTCCAAAATCATATGGTAAGCTGATTTATAGAACTAAACTGAATCATGAAAATATGCTAAATCTGAGTAGGATTACCCAAAATCTGAAGATAATGCATACTTGAAAATAGACTTTATTAGTCACAATCATAGACTCATATATAGGTAATTTGTAAACATACATATATGCTAGATACTTCATCATACTTGAAATCATCAATCATAGACTAAAATTTTCATGAACTTGCATAATTGGGCATAATTTCCTAAATTTTGAAAACTTGAATTTGTAATCAATTAGTACATAAAATCTTCCCATGAATCGTAAGACATGCTTTGAACCATGAAAGGAATTGACCCATAAATAAATCATAGAGAATTTCATAGATTTGGGTAAAACCCCATAGGATCATACACTTGGATTGACACTTCATGAACTTGAGGAGAAATTTGTGCATGAGAGTGAAAGGAAACTCTTATTCATGGCCCTACATAACTGGAAGAATTGAATCTACACTTGCCCTAGAAAGCCCAAAGGATTTGGAGAAAAACTTGAAGGGTTCTAGGCTTGATCTTCAATGGAGAGGTCTAAATCTTGCATGGATGGGAGCGGAATAGTTTAGAATAGGTTTAACCCCTTAAAGCCCTCGCAGCAGAGCTTAAAATGACGTAGTCTAGGGCTTAGGAGCTTAGAAATTATGAAAATACCCTTACTAATTTTGCAGAAAAACTGATATTGCTAGTCCTAATGAGCGACCTAATGAGTCA
The DNA here is from genome assembly GCA_018107945.1 of Datura stramonium. Classification (NCBI taxonomy): domain Eukaryota; kingdom Viridiplantae; phylum Streptophyta; class Magnoliopsida; order Solanales; family Solanaceae; genus Datura; species Datura stramonium. The sequence continues at coordinate 12,251 of JACEIK010006370.1, forward strand.
TTGGGATCTCTAACGACTCGTGGTCCCCTCTCTTTGCCTATATTGGAAGAATCTTCTGTTACTGAACTTCTAAAACTAACGATTGACACAATGAGTCATTAACAAGGGAGATGACTCGTTACATCCTATTGTTGTCTCCACTGGAAATTCTATCCTTCAATCTTAGCCATCCCGACAATGACCAACTTGACGAGTCGTGAGGTGACACCATAACTCTGTCATGATCCGATCAGAGGCCTGGATGGAAAGACGGGACAAGGATCCCTAAGAGACTCTAAGTCGACCTATTACATAAGCATACATCTAAATCGATCAATAAAATAGAAGAATCAACAAGATAATCATAGTGGAAGTCCAAGTCAAGCATAACATCAAAATACATAATTCGAAGCTGAATACATCTTTTGTCTGAAAAGCCTCTAAACATGATGAGTTGATGGGACAAGACCCCAACTAACTCAACAAGGAGAAATTGAAAATACATGAAGAAAATTTGAATAGTCTAGTCCTGGGGAGAAGAGGACTTGCCCACAATGTACAATGCTATCTCAAAAGACTGACTAAGAGCGGGGCTGAGCCTGAGAGCCGAGTCCTATATCATGAAGTGATACATTATAGAGTATGGGGAATGTTTCGAGTATGCAGGGTAAGTAAAACCGCTTAAGTAGGTAAAATCATTTAAAGACAATTCATAATGTAAGCATAAACAGGGCGCACAGAGAGTAAATTCCAATGGGTGTAGTCTCAGTTGGGTGGACCCAAGTAGGTGTCCGCCGCTGCAGAACACTTTCCGCCACAACGGAGTCGCTGCAGTAAGTAGTATGACCGTTGCAGCAGAAGACGTGGACTAGAAATTAGGAATCCGATTCTAAAGTGGATATTAAAAACCTAGTCCTTGAGGAAGACTTATTAAAAATGTCTAAACACAAAAAATAGACTTTGGAGGAAAAACAAATAGATCCAAGGGGGAATTTGATAACCATGGCTAGGAACTCCCGTGAGGAAATCAAGAATAAGATAGCTGCAGATGAAAATGACCGGGTTGAAAGCTGGCGCCCATGTAGTCTATGGTTTACTCACCTTAGTGTTAGACTACAATTAGCTAAACATATATGTGCCTGTGATTGATGCGCTTCACACGTAGTTATAAACTAACCCTAAGAATAAAGAGGTGAGAATGTGAAATTGTGTGTCTCGTATATGAGAAATTAAAGCAGAGAATTAGTATAGATATAGAGACTTCGCACAAATATCAGGGAAGTCAATTATGTGATGCATGTAAGTTCTGTATTAATAGAATTGATTTAAATGATTAGAACGAGCAAGATAACCGTGATTATTGCATGGTTTGGGAGGTTTACGAGAGCCACATAGCATGTACTGAAGATCCTGAGTTAGGAGATTAGAAATCCGATTTTGAATTTGTAAGAGAATAAATGGAAATACGTTGATGAAGTATAGATAATAGATTTTATGATGAATTTCTTGTTTGAACATAAACTATGTCCTTGAGGTCGTCGAACTCACGTAAATTGGTGTTAACTTGACGTTAACAATGAGGGTGAATGACTATGTTATGTTATTGTGATACGAGATCTGATACAATGAGATTTTATGGCAAGATGTACTAATGATAGTGAAGCATGATATTCATGATGAAAAATATCCGTAAGAAAAGGCTAGAAGGGGACTTGTCCGAGTATTGCTAACACAATACCGCTGCAGCGGGAGTGGTAATGCTGCAGCGAGACCGCTATAGCAGTAGAAATACTACTGCAAGGAGCCCAATCTACTAAGCAGGCTAGGTCACGACTCTTCATTATCTATAGGGTATAACTAGTATTTAACCTCTTAAACTATGAAATGGAAAATGGTAAGTAGAAAATACATGCATCGTTTTCAAGTTTGCAGTATGTAATTCGTTCTATGCATATGGAGGTAGGTTATGGTTATAGGGTTAGACCCTGCATAATGGCTTGTATGCTTATGTGCTGATTATATTTGATTGATCTTTGGACATCCCTTGTTATTAGCATGTTTATGTAAATAAATGGAAATTATCACGTTGATATGAGATGAATATAATATGTTGTTGAGTTCACGTGGAAATGTGTAATGAACTTCGTGTTATGAATCTATCATGTGAACTTAGTGTTGTATTTGAGCTAGTGAGGGAATGGAGCGTAGAATCTAATGAATTGACAGGTTTAATTATATATATGGTTTTGATTATGTAATGCACCTTGTTGTGATTTAAGGATGATGGCTGACATATTAATTATTTCCTGAAATGAGAGGCTCGAGCCCAAAGGGAGTATGCGGGCGAGCGATTATTGTTATTGAGTGGCTCGAGCCTGAGGGGAGTATCCAGGCGAGTGAATATTGTTGTTGAGTGGATCGTATTTGAAGGAAGCATCCGGACAACCATATTAGTGAGAGCGGGTACCACGCCGGTACGGTACATGAATTTCTAGAGTCCCCTGCAGGTCATGACTAGTTGGGAATAAATAAGACCTACTAGAATTTTTGTACATGATTCATGTGGTTGAGTGTTACAGTAATGTGATGGAGGAATGTTCTCGACACATTACTGCAGGTATAATCGGTATGAACGACAATATGTGTGTGTGGTAGATTTTTTGAATTAAGATACAATGTATGATTTGCATGATATATGATACTTGTTTGATGATATTCTTGAGATAATTGATATGATATATCTGTATGCAGGTTGAATATANCAATACCTCAATCTGATTTGCCGTACCGACGCTAGTATGATTTGCATGATATATGATACTTGTTTGATGATATTCTTGAGATAATTGATATGATATATCTGTATGCAGGTTGAATATACGCCTCAATTAGTGTTTATGTTTTATACAAGAGGGCATGACTGTCATAAATGATCTTACATGAACAAATTATAACACGTTAGGAATCTCGTGAGAAATTACTGTGACAATGAATCTCTAGGTAAATTTGGCTGAAATACTTAAGGAATGAAAAACGTGATAGGAAAATGGAAAGGATTGAGTTTCAGGGTTACCTGTTTTAGTGAATACCGCTGCAGCGGCCACACTGTCACGGTAGCAGGACCACTGTAGTGGGCTCACCTACGCTGCAACAGAATTGGAGAGACAACATGGTAAGTTAATTTTGCGGGTAGATTGAAAAATGAGTAGTTTATTGGTAATATTGCATGATCTAATTGATTAGGGTAATTTATAAAATCAGTGATTTTAGAGAAACAGAGAAGTAAGAATTAAGTTTTATTTTAGGTCAATGCTTATCAATCATTTTACTGTAATATGAACTAACTGTAGTCGGACGATGATGCTTACCAGTACGTGTGATGTACTAATACTACTCTTGCTACGCCTTTTTGGTGTAGGTTGTGGCATGATGAAGTTCATCTTAGATTGGCAGTCACTCAGCGACAACTTCTACATTCTTTTATAGATGAAGTTGTGTCTTTTATTTGTCGATACTCAGTAGTATAACTCTTGTACCTATTTAGACTAAATCTTAGGAAAAGTCGTGTTAGTTGAGAGGTTCCTTTATGTTTATTTTGATTGAGTCATAAAAACTTATGTAAACAAAGAAAGATTTAATTTATGAATCATAAATGATTATGTTTTATTGATATGTTGTTGTTTATGGGAAAATGGGTTCTCTGATCGAGTAGAGTCGAGTAGGTGCTCGTATGGCCTATAAAGTTGGGTCGTTTCAAATAGTTTTCTCTATTTTGTTTCTTTTAGTTAGTATTTCATATAAATTGTGAGTGAAATATTATCATATTGCATTGTTTTATTATTTTACTATAATGTTGTCATCTAGCTCCTTAATTAATAGCCACTATGNGTTATGAATATAATAAATAAGTCTGCATGTTTAAATTGCTTATCACTTAGGTTTTACATTAACTAGTGAATTTATTTAATTTACACTCTTATTACTTATTTGTGTTGATATAAGTTGTATGTGTTTGATTGGTAAATAATTTAGTTAATATTTTATCATTTGGTTTTCGCATTAAAAAGTAAATGGCTTAATTCATATTTAACTTATTTATTTTTATAAGAGTTTATTTATTTAATCACATAGTTACATTGGTTTTAATAAAAATAATTATCCTTCGTTCTTATCACTTAATTCCCCACGTAACAATGAATCCGAAAGGGACCCACAGTTGTGGACCTCGAAAGGTGCCTAACACCTTTCTTTCGAGGTAACTTGATCCCTTACTCGACTATGGTGACATAGACTAATAAAATAGAGTTATTTGTAATTAGTTTAGCTTGGTGCCCTAGCGCACCATAATCCGTTAGGTGACAACTCTTTTCTTTCAAATTAATCCTACTACTATTGTCATATGTTGAGTTCCACTTTTCGCGAGAAAATGGGGCACGATATGTACTACTAATATATTTTCTGCTTATAGAATATTGTCTGGGTGGATGACATCTAAAAGGTTAACTTGTTCGTACTTCATGAAGAAAAACAAAATAGTTCACTTTAAAACATAACCATAAAAATTCAAAGTTTTATTGGCACCGTCAATTCTTCTCAATGGATCATGAGTTTAGAAATAGAAAAAATGCATTTAAAAAGAATAAAATTGCTACACCTAGAAATTTTTTTTGGTGATTATTTAGTGTTTGTATGCGAGTTAAGGAAAGTACGGGTTGTATATTAATCATAGATGACAAGGAAAATGTGTACGAACGGAAAAACAAAGAGTATGTAAAATTCATAAGTAATAGTCAATTTTCGATGACAATATCTTCCAAAATATAATGAATTATAAGCTCTACGACCTATCAAATTAAAGTTCTTTGAGTCTAGTTTTTATAACATCAAACCTCTCTTTGATCGGACTTTGGAGTAAAAATTTAAAGGCGTGTTACGGTGGCACTATCGGGCAGTGATTTGGCCACCGCCCTAAAAACGGTCACCACTCAAACACCTTTATATTTTATGTCTTGTACTATGAGATCATTTTCAACTTTTTCAGATTTGAGGTTCTTTCTTATCCTCTGAAATCCTCTCAAATTTCCAGCAAACAACTAAGGAAAACACCAAGCTAAACTCCATTAAAACTAAAGCTAAGTGAAGGGGATCTATCAAAAGGTGAAGGTGGTGTGTTGGTGGCTGTTTTAGCTGCACTTGAGCAGTGTTGCTGTGGTGAATTTGTTGTGTTTTCTTAAAGCTGTTCTAAAATACATATATGTTCCCTTTTGGTAGGGATTAAACAGTAGTATAAATGGTAAGAATTCTACTACTAACCTTGCTTGAATTCATGATTAAAAGACTAGAAGTTGGATGTGTGTTTGGAGTGTTGGTGAATTGTTTTTGCTGCATTTTGGACAGCAAGGTTGTTGTATTTTTGGACAAGAAGTTGAGGTCATATTACTCCTGTTTTAACCAAGAAC
>JACEIK010006370.1:30532-45924 GCA_018107945.1 Datura stramonium
TTTAGTCAACCCTTGACCACGACTCACATCATAACTCGTGGTGCTGATCACGACTCATGGTCACGCTTTTGGTCACTGAATTTCCTAATTTTTCAACCAAGTCTTGACCCTTCCCCATGAGTCACTCCACGACTCATGGCCTTCCCCACGGGTCACAAGATGACTCATTCTTTGACCTGGTGTAGAAAATCCTATTTTCTCCATTTCAACTTTCAGGTCTGATCTTAGGGTTTCCGGGGATTGACATATACAACTTGCAAGAATCCTAGTTTGAAACTAGTAGTTGGGCGCCAAGTTTGGCTTCCATTCTTTGGAGCGATTTTGCTGAAGCTTCCACCTCATTTTTGAAGGTTGTTGTAGCTGCATATTACTGGAAATAAACTTCATATTGAGGGGAGTTGTTACAAAGGAATTTAATTAATTTCATACTTCCATTATTTCCTTAAAAGTGTGTAGAACAAGTTAGAGCTTTATGCTAAAATGTTGCCTTGTCTATTATTATTGTGGCTGCTGTTGTGACTGCTATTAGTGTGATGTTTTGGATGGATATATCGATTTGAAATGGCCTGGACACTTGGTTATAAACTCAAGTAATTTAAGGGGATGACTACTGATTTTTGAAAGAAAGAAACGACATAAGAAAGATCGCCGAAAAAAGGTATGTAAGGTCGGGGTCCATCATTCTTTTAAACACGATTCATGCATTGCGAATTGAATGAGCCAGAAAAATCTTTACAAGTGTTGAGGCAGTATGTTGAGCTTCATTTAATATTTAAAGTTTCATGTTTTATTGAGGTTAAATGTTAAGATTATTCCTAGACAAAGTGAGGCATTTAAAGTGTGACATTGTGTTGATTGTTGTCGTAGTCATACATCGAGTTGGAGACCCCTCAGCGTGGGCATTGTTAGCTGGTCCTTACTATATATATGTGTGTGCGATGTTAAATTTGTTTAAAGGTCTGGTTTCTAACTTAAATTGGTGAAAGAGCCAAGATGATGACGTGTAAACGATTTTAAGCCAAGTAAAGATGTCGCAAGCTATTAAGGGTAAACGAGCTTATTGAATTAGGATTTCCTTGTTATGGTTGTCATTTATATAATGTGTATGTTATTAAATATTCCAGGCTAAGGGGAGATTTCATAATCTCTTTCTCATAAGCCAAACGACAAGCTAGCAAGTCTCCGAGCTCTAATGTCCCTTTGAACATGATCTAAAAATATTGTTGAAACTCTTAGGTCATCTGCAATTTCTTATGATTTATACAAGTTTTGAATACATGCATTTAAGTGCTATTTTTTAGCTTTACATATTATATGTGCTCGCTTGAAGTTATACATTACGAAGGAGGCCTATGTGGGCCACATATTTAGTAATCATCATATCTATACTATACATGTTAAGTTGATCAAGTATAAGACATATTGGATTCATTTACGATTTTGTTTAATAATATTGATTTTACCCCAGTGTGGTACACCAGTTGGACGAATTTTACCCCGGTGTGGTACACCAATTGGATGAATTGTACCCCGATGTGGTACGCCGTCTTGAGGGATTTTTATTTTTACCCTGGTGTGGTACACTGGCTGAACAAATTTTATATGTATTTTATGGTCGAATGCTCACTGAAATTTCAATTATAGTTTTTGTTATGTATTAAATGGTTGTATTTATACATCATTACTGCGTTGTTGTCAGGTTTTGATTTTCAAGATTTCGAGTTGTTACTATTCCTCATTTCTGGATCAATTATCATTGTTATCTTACATGTTACAATTTTTTAGCCTTACATACCAATACAATTTATTCATATTGACATCCCTTCATCTGGGGAGCCCTATTGCAATCGTGCTACAGGTACAAGCCAAGGCTCAGATCATCAGACGCAATAGGAGCCAAATTTCAGCAGAATAGTGGTATGCTCCTCTTTTCCAGGAGCCATGTCCTAGTTTTGACTATTTTGAGTTTTGTGTACCACAGGGGTAGGCCGGGGCCCTATCCTGTGCATTTCAGTTTGTTTACTCTGTAGAGGCTGATGTGGACTAGTTTGTATAGTAGTTTTGGCTGTGTAGTCGTGTTGGTTTTCCATTGCTATGTTTAGCATTATTCCAGCCTCGTCGACTTTACCGATTGCATATTCATCATTATCGATACCTTATGGGTCCAATATTTATCTTGGTTGATTGTGACAGGTGGCTTGGTTGGGCTTTGTGTTACATTTTCAGACACTATATAGCCGGCTTCTTGATCAATCATGAATCGAGTGCTAGTAGCACCCTACCCCAGTTTTGGGGCATGACAAACTTCGTATTAGAGCGAAGTCGAGTCCTAGGGTGTCCACAAAGCTGTGTCTAATAAAGTCTTGCTTATGGGTATGTCGTGCACCACACATATAATCAGGAGGCTACTAGATATCTAGGAATTGTTTCACTTCTGTTACTAATAGTTCGTGCTATAGAGCGAGTTCATAAGTATAGTCGACTCAAGGTGGAAAGTAGTGGAGTCAAGAAGCCTGTCAAGAACATGAATCAGTTCATTCAGGCTAAGACTTTTCTTCCTTCCTTCCAGGTTAGCTAGGTGATACGCCCTACTGTGATATTTAAATCGTGTTATTGTTTCAGAGTATTCCTGTGAAAAGAAAGATGACTACGAAGTTGATTGGCACATCCGTTGGAGAGGGTACTAGTCACCCTCTAGAGGATCAGGGAGACAGGTCAGAGGCTCAGAGTGCATCTCTTGCCCAAGGTATTACAGTTCCTCCAATACCGGTTATAACAGTGGCAGATAGACCTCCAGCTCCTCCCTTACCAGCAGTACCTGAGGGTAGTAGACTGGCAAACCCTCCCGCGCCTATGGTACCTCCAGTTGTTCTAGAAGGACAGGGTCTTGAAGGAGCTGTTCAGTTGATGACTCGTATAGCTGTAGGTCAGGAGCGGCGATTGGAGGATATAGAGAGACATAGAGGCCAGGCAATTAAGAGTTCCAGGGCCCACAAGTTTTTAAGTTTGAGCCCTTCCATATTCACCGGATCAGACCCGAGCGAGGATCCTCAGGACATTATTGATCAGACATATAGGGTGTTAAAGGTGATGCGAGTTATAGTAGCAGAGGAAGTAGAGTTGGCGGCCTTCAGGCTACATGATGTGGCTATGTTGTGGTATGAGGCTTAGGCTCGATATAGAGGAGCTGATGCACCGCCAGCTAAGTGGGAAGAGTTCTTCGAGGCCTTTACACACCACTATCTACCCTGGGAGCTTCGATAGGCTTGAGCTGAGTAGTTTTAGCACCTAGAGCAGGATAGTATGAATGTGCGTGAGTATTGTCTTCGGTTTAATTCCCTTGCTAGGTATGCTCTGCACATGGTTCAGACGATGAAGGATAGAGTTCATCGGTTCGTGTTGAGGTTGGGGCTTTATATAGCTCAAGATTGTTTGCGGGTATCTACTCAGGAGCACATGGACATTTCACAAATTCAGGCTTTCGCCTAGAGGCTAGAGGATTTGGTTCATCAATTACGGATACTCAGAGACAACAAGAGTAAAGGAAGAGAGCTAGGACCGTGGGTCCTTACAGAGGGCCGCAGGGTGACCTAGGGGCTTAGTCATCCAGGCTGTCAGTAAGGCCTGTAGGGAGTGCCCCAAATCAGTTTCAGGCACAGAGAAGAGACCAGGGCCTACCTCTATCTAGATCTCAACGACAGGAGCGAGAAGGGTAGAGGAGACCACCATTGCTGCCTTGTCCTCAATATAGGAGACCTCATTCATGTCAATGTCATCAGGGGCAGAATGTTTGCTATCGTTCTTGGCAACCATGGCAGTTTGTGAGGGATTGTTCAGATATGGTCGAGATGGATCAGGTGAGGCCTCCTAGTCCTCCGTTCGACCTCCCAGACCTAATCCTCAGTTGGAAGAAGGCCGTGGAAGAGGTAGAGGGAGAGAGGCTTTTGGTTCTGGGGCAATCCAGAATCGATTTTATTCTTTGGGCAGTCGCCAGGATTAGGAGGCCTCACCTGATGTTGTTACAGGCACTTTGATTATTTATCCTCATGAAGTATATGTCTTACTTGATCCTGGTTCTACACGGTCTTATGTTACACCATTGGTTGCGAGTTAGTTTGAGACAGTCACTGAGTTATTATCAATACCATTTGTTGTTTCTATGCCAACTGGTGAATCTGTGTTAGCTAGACGAGTTTACCGGAAATGTGTAGTATTAGTATGTGATAGATCAACCTTATCTGATCTAGTTGAGCTTGAAATGGTTGATTTTGATGTCATTATAGGTATGGATTGGTTGGCGGCATGTTGTGCTAATGTTGATTGCAGAGCCAAGGTTGTTAGATTCCATTTTCTCAGTGATCCAGTCTGGGAATGGCAAGGTAATACGGCTAAGCCTAAATGTAAGTTTATTTCGTACCTTAAGGCTCTGAAGTTGATATCCAAAGGTTGTACTTCTCACTTGGTTTGGGTAAGAAACTTGGAATGTGAACCTAGGACTCTCCAATCAATTTCTGTTGTAAATGAGTCCCCTGAGGTCTTTCTAGAGGATTTGCCTAGAATTCATCCTGAAAGGGAGATAGATTTTGCTATTGATCTACTTCCAGGTACTCATCCTATATCGATCCCTCCTAAAACAATGCCTCCAGTAGAGCTAAGGGTATTAAAGGAGCAATTGGGAGATCTGCTCGAGAAGGGACTCGTTTGACCTAGTGTATCACCTTGGGGTGCCCCAATGCTTTTTGTGCGAAAGAAAGATGGGTCATTAAGAATGTGTATTGACTACAAACAGCTAAATAAGGTTACGATTATAAACAAGTACCCACTACCTGGGATTGATGACCTATTTGATCAGTTACAGGGTGCCAGATGCTTCTCAAATATTGATTTGAGATCGAGGTACCATCAGTTACGGGTTAGGAAAGTTGATGTCACTAAAAATGCCTTCAGAACCAGATATGGCCATTATGAGTTCTTAGTGATGTCCATTAGACTTACTAATACCCTAACAACATTTATGAATTTGATTAATAAGGTGTTTAGGCCCTTCCTTGATGTATTTGTGATTGTCTTTATGGATGACATCCTGATTTATTCACGATTAGAGGTTGAGCATGCAGATCACCTGAGAGCTATGTCATAGACTCTCCAGGAGCACACGTTGTATGCTAAATTTTCTAAGTGTGAATTTTGGCTAACATACGTGGCTTTCCTTGTTCATGTAATTACAACTGAATGTATAAGAGTGTATAGTTAGAAGATAGAGGCAGTAAAGAGTTGGCCTAGACCCTTGAATCCCACAGAGGTTCATAGTTTTTTGGGATTGGCAGGTTACTATTTTAGATTTATAAAAGGTTTTTATACTATCTCCATGCCATTGAAAAAGTTGACTCATAAAGCCACTAAGTTTCAATGGTCTGAGGCATGTGAGCACAATTTTCAAGAGTTGAAAAATAGGTTGACCTCAACACCTGTCTTAACTCTTCCAAAAGGTACAGAGGGTTATGTGGTTTATTGTGATTCCTCCAGGATCGACTTAGGAAGTTTTTTGATGCAACACGATAAGTCATTGCCTATGCTTCGAGGCAACTGAGGAAGCACGTTCAAAATTACCCTACCCATGATATAGAATTTGCAGCAATGGTGTTCACACTGAAGAACTGGCGTCACTACTTGTATAGTGTACATGTTGATATTTTTACGGATCATAAGAGCCTTCAGTACCTATTCTAGCAGAAGGAATTAAATTTACGCCAGAGAAGGTGGTTAGAATTGCTGAGAGATTATTGTGTTAGCATCTTGTATCATCCGGACAAGGCAATATTATAGATGATGTTCTAATTCAAAAGTATATGGGTAGCTTGAGTCATATTCAAGTTGACAAGATTGAGATGATGAAGACTCTACAGTAGTTGGCTGACTTACAGATTCGTGTACTAAATGCCGAAGATAGGGGTGTTATTGTCCAAAACACAGCAGAATCGTCCTTGGTAGCAGAAGTTAAGCAGAAGTAGAGCCTATTTGATTGTGGACCCGATCCAGTTCTTAGATAACAGGGTCGTCTATGTGTACCCAATGTGGGTGATCTATGAGAAAAAATTACGAATGAAGCTCATTATTCTCGATATTCAGTACACCCAGGTGCCACAAAGATGTATTGTGACCTGAGGCAGCTATATTGGTGGAATGGCATGAAAAAGAACATCATAGGTCTTGTGACTCAGTGTCCTAATTGCCAGCAGGTGACGGTTGAACACCAGAGGCCTGGAGGTTTAGTGCAGGATATAGAAATTCCATCCTGGAAATAAGAGGTGATCAATATGGATTTTATTACATGATTGCCTTGAACGAGCAGGAAACATGATTCTATCTGGGTAATAGTTGATATATTAACTAAATCAGCTCACTTTTTGCCAATTAAGACCATATATGCGGCAGAGGATTATGCTAGGCTTTACATATGGGAGATAATTTGCCTTCATGGTGTCCCCTAATCAATTATTTCTGACAGAGGTGCTCAGTTCACAACAAACTTCTGGAAGTCTTTCCATAAAACCTGGGCACTCAAGTAAGCCTCAGTACCGCATTTCATACTAAGACAGACGGACAGGTTGAACGCACCATTTAGACGCTTGAAGATACGTTGCGTTCCTATGTTTTAGATTTTGGCAGAAGCTGGGATGATCATGTTTCCTTGATTGAATTTTCCTATAATAATATCTACCAGGGAAGTATTCAGATGGCCCCATATGAAGCTTTATATGGGCGAAACTGCAGGTCTCCAGTGGGATGGTTTTAACTCAGTGAGGTAGAGTTATTAGGGCCAGACTTAGTGCAATAGGATATTGACAAGGTGAAACTTATTATAGATCGGCTTAAGACGGCCCAGAGCAGGCAGGAGTCTTTTGCGGATGTACGTCATCGAGCGTTTGAGTTTGTTGTTGATGAATGGGTCTTTCTGAAAGTGTATCGTATGAAAGGTGTCATGTATTTGGCCAAAAGGGCAAGATGAGCCCTAAAAATGTTGGGCCTTACTGAGTTATCCGCATGATAGGAAAATTAGCCTATGAGTTGGAGTTGCCACTAGAGCTAGAGGCAGTCCACCCAGTATTTCATGTATCATTATTGCAGAAGTGTATAAGAGACCCAACTCGTGTTATGTCTGTCGATGATGTCTGATTTTTGAGGAGATGACCTATACCGAAGTCCCAGTTTCTATTCTTGACCGGCAAGTCAGGAAACTTCAGACCAGAGAAGTTTCCTCGGTTAAAGTATTATGGCGAAGTAATAGCATCGTGGAAGTAACTTGGGAGGCTAATGAGGAAATCAGGAAGAATATCCACACCCATTTTCGATGTTGACATGATATTAAGGTATGTGTTTGGTACCTAAGTTACTAAGTATCTATTTTGAATCATATTAAGCGAAATTAATTTGCATTCGTGGAGGAATGTTCCTAAGGGGGGAGAATTTACACCTAGAAAATTTTTTTTGGTGATTATTTGGTGTTTGTATGCGATGTTAAGGAAAGTACGGGTTTTATATTGATCGTAGATGACAAGGAAAATGTGTACAAACAGAAAAACAAAGGGTAAAGTTTTTAAGTAAGGGTCAATTTTAAATGATCATATCTCCCAAAATATAATGAACTAGAAGAACCAACCTATCAAATTAAAGGTTTTTGAGTCTAGTTTTTATAACAGCAAACTGCTCATCAATCATAGTTCGGAATAAAAAGTTATAGGCATTTTATGGTGGCACTATCGGGCAGTGATGTGGCCACCGCCCAAATACCTTTATATTTTAAGTCTTGTGCTATAAGATTTTCTATATTTGAGGTGCTTTCTTATCCTCCAAAATCCTCTCAAATTTCCAGAAAACAACTAGAGAAAATACCAAGCTAAACTCCATTAAAACTAAAGCTAAGTGAAGGGGATCTATCACAAGGTGAAGGTTTTGTGTTGGTGGTTGTTTTGGCTGCACTTGGACAGTGTTGCTGTGGTGAATTTTCTGCGTTTTTAAAGCTTTTATAAACTGCATATATGTTCCCTCTTTGTAGGAATTAAATAAAAGTATAAAAGGTAAGAATTCTACTACGAACCTTGCTTGAATTCTTGATTAAAAGACTAGAAGTTGGAGGTGTGTTTGGTGTGTTCGGGAACTATTTTTGCTGCATTTTGGACAGCAAGGTTTCTGCATTTTTCGACAAGAAGATGAAGTCAATTACTCCTATTTTAACCAAGAACAACCCCCCATCAAGAGGTAAGTATTTCTAGTATATAACTTGCAAGAATCATAGTTTGAAACTAGTAGTTGGGTGTCAAGTTTGGCTGCCATTCTTTGGAGCAATTTCGCTCAAGGGTCCTGCTCGTTTTTGAAGGGTGTAGTAGATGTGTATTACTGGAAATAAACTCCATGTTGATGGGAGTTTGTTAAAAAGAAAGTTAGGTAATTACCTACTTCCATTCTTTCCTTAAAAGTGTGTAGAACAAGTTGTAGCATTCTGCTAAAATATTGCCTTGTGTATTGTTTTTGTGGCTGTTGTTGGTGTGATGTTTTGGCTGGATATATTGACTTGAAATGGTCTTGTCACTTGGTTATAAAGTCAAGTAATTTAAGAGGATAAGTTCTGATTTTTTAAAGAAAGAAATGATATAATAAAGCTCGCCAAAAAAAGGTATGTAAGGCGACCCGTCCATCGTTCCTTTAAGCACAATCCGTGCGTTACGAATTGAATGAGCCAGCAACCTCTTCACAAGTATTGAGGCTGTATGTTGAGATTCATTTAAGATTTAAATTTTCATGTTTTATTGAGGTTAAATGTTATGATTATGCCTAGCCGAAGTGAGGTATTTAAAGTTTGATATTGTGTTGATTGTTGTCATAGTCGTACATCGAGTTGGAGACCCCTCAACATGGGCATTGTTAGTTTGTCCTTACTATATATNNATAGCGAGAGAGAGAGAGAGAGAGAGATGAGGTTTTAAATATGTTTCAAGGTTTGGTTGCTAACTGAAATTGGTGAAAAAGCTAAGATGATGATGTGTAAACGATTTTAAGCTAAGTACAGACGTTGTAAGCTATTAAGGGTAGACAAGCTTATTGAATTAGGATTGTCTGGTTATGATTCTCCTTTATCTTATGTGTATGTTATGAAATATCCCAGGCTAAGGGGAGATTTCATAATCCCTTTCCCTTATGTCGAACGACCAACTAGCGAGTCTCCGAGTTCTAATATCCCTTTGAACACGATCTATAAATAATGTTGAAACTCTTATGTCATCTACAGTTTCTTATGATTTATACATGCTTTGAATACATGCATTTAAGTTCTATTTTCTAGCTTTACATGTTATATGTGCTCACTTGTAGTTATTCATTACGAAGGAGGCATATGCTTGCCACATATTTAGTATTCATCATTTCTATGTTATACGTGTTAAGTTGGTCTAGTATAAGCCATATCAGCTCCATTAATAATTTTTTTAAGATTTATTGATTTTACCCCAGTGTGGTACACTGATTGGACAGATTTTAACCCTGTGTGGTACACCGGTTGGAGGCAATTTTATTTTTACCCTAGTGTGGTACACTGGCTGGATGAATTTTATATGGATTTTATAATCGGTTGGCCACTGGCATCAGTTATAGTTTTTATTATGCATTAGATGGTTGTATGTCACGACCCGATAGTAGACCTAGGTCGTATACATGGACAAAGAGCCCCGAAAGACTCCAAGTCGACCGATGGCATGAGCATACATCTAATTCATTCAAGGAAAGCGAAAGATTTAACATATAGTCATAGAGGAAATGAAATCATAGCATAAGATAGAAAAGCGACACAAAATCCATACATGACAGTTGAGTACTACAAATAGTCTGAAAGCCTCTAATCATAACAGACGGGTTGATAGGGCAATTCCCCAACTAACCCTACAATACTGAAAACTAAAAGAGACATCAAAGTCTGAACATATGACCCTCGGAACATGAGGACTCACCTAAAAGGGGCTGATAGCCAACTCTGAATGGACTATTGATGAGGATGAGCCTGAGAGTCGGGTCCTTTATCATGAAATGATACAACATAGGAAGTATGTGGGTCAGTATGTGAAATGTACCGAGTATGCAAGGTAAGTAAACAAACATTTAAATGCATATAAGATGACATGATCATAATACTAAAATCATAGATGAAATGTAAGACTCAAGGTTTTCAAAATATTCATAAACTTATCATAGACATAGACATGAGAGAAAACATTATAAAACATGACTTGAGCCAAGATTCATAATCATAAGCATGCATAAACAGTGAGGAACAGTGGGAGATTCTTATAACCGACATACCCCATATGAGCACACATGGAGCCCGACCTGTAAACCTAGTCCGGAGGCTGTTCGTACCTTGCCAAGGGTAGAACCATGAAAGACGTGATATCACTCATGAAGGGCCCATTGGGGAAAAAGGTGATAGTCTAAAGGGAGGTCCCAAACATGACCTATGGTGGCACATAGTTCTAAGATTCGGGGCGTAACCTGTGCCCCGAACCTACTCGGTGTTAAATACTACTCACAAAACATGAAACTTGCTTATAAAGTAACATACATGACATACATGGGCCTGTTAAATCATGATAATCATAGACATACTTGGATATTCGTGAACTAGCCATGAAATCAGGCTCGTGAGTCGACCATAATCATAAATCATAAAATCAACCCTGACATGTGGGAATTAACCGATATTTAAACATACTTGAAATACTTAATTTGGTTGAAATCATGATCATAAAACATGGGTAATTGAAAACATGCTTCTAATTCGAAAATTCACACCATACTTGTAAAATCATCATAATCATAAACTCCCATGGATTTCTCATAAATTGGGAACCTTAATATTGAGACACTAGTACACAATATAAGGATTAAAACAATGTAAAAATCAGCCCATTATTAAAAACCCATCAATTTAGACATATTTGAAACATACCCACATCAATTACTAGAAGATTCATGCATTGGGTTAAAACCCCGTAAGAATTGAATGGTAGAATTTCCTAGATTAGAGAGAAATTGGGCATGGGTATGGATTAAATCACCCATTCAAAATCCTACATACCTAGTTGGAGCTAAACTCTACACTCCCTTGATTGCCCAAGAGGAAAATTGGAAAAGAAAGCCTTGAATCAATCTAGATCACCTCTCTACCACCTTCTATTCCTTTGTATGCATGAATGAGAACTTAGGCTAGTCTTTCCCTTCTTAAATACACCTTCTAGAGGTTAAAACGACGTAGTTTAGGACCCTAGGATTTGGGAATTAAAGAAAAACCCTTACTTAAATCACAGAATTTTGCTGGCTGCCAGTCCCCACGAGGGACTGGACGACTCGTCCCTAGGGGCCACGACTCGTGGCCTTGAGTCGTGATATTCACTGCCAAAAATATACTATGAGAACCCACGGAGGAACCATGAATCGTGGTGAGTGACCAAAACTCATGGTCACCATCCGTAGCCTTCACTGCCCAATCCTCCTTGCCAAGCATCCAGTCCAGGATGGGTGACCTCACGAGTCGTGTGCCCTATACACAACTCGTTGCATGCCCGTGGTGTCCCCCAGACCAGTTCACCTCCCTGCTTGACCACGAGTCACTTCACGACTCATGATCCCTCCTCACGGGTCACCTAACAACCCATTCTGTGATCTAGTGCAGAATTCCAGTATTTCTCTGTTTCAACTCCCGTGTCTGATCTTTGGGCTCCCGGGGTATAACAATATCTCCCCCTTGGTAACATTCATCCTCGAATGTTGGAAACACGTAGCAAAATAAAAAACATGCAAACATTATATGCAAATACTGATCGTTTATGCTGAAAACTGACGGAATGACTACCTCCAAAAAGAACTACATAGTTGAACTGAATTCACTCATCACATATCTCTACCATAAAATAAAATAGACTTGCGCACATGAACCGAACATGAAAACTGATTAGAGTATTAAGTAAAAAACTAGTACCTCAAATGGAAACTGAGCCGGTAGGGAACAGGTGAGGGTATATAGCCATCATATCTGCTTCAGCTTCCCATGTAGCCCCCTCAGCATGCTGGTTTCTCCATAACACCTTTACTGATGCTATTTCTTTGTTCCTTAGCCTCTGAACATGACGATCCAATATTTCAACTATAATTCCCTCATAGTTGAGGCTATCTCTCACACCCACACTCTCAACCGGTACAACTAGAGTTGGGTCACCCAAGCACTTTTTCAAGAGCGATACATGAAAGACGGGATGAATTGAAGCTAATTCCGAAGGTAACTCTAGCTCACAAGCTACTTTACCCACACATCTCATAATCTGGTATGGGCCAACATAGCAGGGACTGAGTTTCCCTTTCTTTCCAAATCTCATTACTCCCTTCAGGTAGATATCTTCAAAAACACACAATCATCGACTTTGAACTCAAGCTCTCTTCTTCTCATATACGCATAGGACTTTTGGCGACTTTGAGCTATTTTCAACCTATCTCTTATCAACTAAACCTTCTCCATTGCCTCATGAACCTTGTATGGACCTATAATTGCTGCCTCACCAACCTCAAACCATCTGATGGGCGATCTACACCCCACCCATAGAGAGCCTCAAACGGTGCCATTTGGATACTAGAGTGATAGCTGTTATTGTAAGCAAACTCGATCAGGGAAAAGTGATCATCCCAACCACCTCTGAAGTCAATCATGAATGCCCTCAACATGTCCTCGATGGTCTGAATTGTCTGCTCTGCTTGACCATCTGTTTGCGGGTGGAACGCCGTGCTGAGTTTAACCTAAGTACCAAGCAATTTTTGAAAAGATCACCAAAACATAGAGGTAAATTGAGTACCTCAATCTGAAATGATAGACAAGGGTACTCCATGCAATCGAACCAACTCTCGGATGTATAGCTTAGCATAATCCTCTGCTGAGTCTGTGGTTTTGACCAGTAGAAAATGAGCAGCTTTAGTCAGCCTGTCTACCACCACCCATATAAAATCATAGTGTCAGCGAGTACAAGGTAGGCCTATAATGAAATCCATATTAATCTCTTCCCACTTCCAAGTGGGAATGCTAATATCCTGAAGTATGCCTCCCGGCTTTTGATGCTCGACCTTTACTTGCTGACAGTTCGGGCACTTGGCTATGAATTCTGCAATATCCTTCTTCATGTTGTTCCACCAATATTTTTTCCGCAAATCATGATACATCTTGGTGGCACCCGGATGGATAGAATACCTGGATCCATAGGTCCCATGAGATATCCGACTCCTCAAATCATCAACATCTGGAACACATTGGCGACCTTGGTACTGAAGCACACCATCTCCCCCTTCGTAGAAGACCTCTACTTTTTGATTTTGAACGACTTCTTTCAACTTTATCAATATCGGGTCCTCATTTTGCCTAGCTTTCACATATGTCACCAAGGATGATTCTGATCCATTCTGAAAAATAACTCTCCATCGATAGAGTCAACCAACCTAACTCCCATCCTTGAGAGTATTGAAAATATCATAAAAAATCGTAAAAAAGAAGAGTCCCTTAATTACATAATTCGAAAATGGAGATGCACCTCCTTCACTAGTTCCTTCTTCCCTTCATCCACATGAGAAACACTCTCTATAGAGAGTCTACTAAGTGTGTCTGCTACCACATTAGCCTTACCCGAGTGATAAAGAACACTCATGTCGTAGTCCTTTAGTAGCTCCAACCACCTCCTTTGCCAAAGATTGAGATCTTTCTGCGTGAACACATATTGCAGGCTCTTATGGTCCGTAAACACATCCACGTGGACCTCATACAAATATTTCGCCATATCTTCAAAGCAAATACCACCGCGGCCAATTCAAGATCATGGGTCGGGTGATTCTTCTCATGAACTTTCAGCAATCTGGAGGCGTATGCTATAACCTTCCCATGATGCATCAACACACACCCAAGTCTAATCCTTTAAGCATCACAATACACTACGAATCCATCAGTACCCTCGGGTAGGGTCAATATCAGTGCTGAAGTGAGTCAAGCCTTCAGCTCTTGAAAGCTTCTTTCACAAGCCTTCGACATTGGAATTTCACCTTCTTCTGGTTCAATTTGGTGAAAGGTGCTACAATAGATTAAAATACCTCAACAAATCTTCGGTAGTAGCCTGTTAATCCTAAAATGATCCTGATATCTGAAGAATTCACCAATTTGGGCCAATTCTTCACCGCCTCTATTTTTTGAGAATCAACTTTTATACCTTCACTTGACACCACGTGACCCAAGAACGCTACTGAATTCAACCAAAACTCGCACTTGCTGAATTTGGCATATAGTTAGCAATCTTTGAGAGTCTGATGTACTACCCTCAGATGAGCGGCATGCTCCTCCTCGCTCCGAGAGTATATCAAGATATCATCAATGAACATGATCACTAACTTGTCCAAATATTCCATGAACACCTTGTTCATTAGATCCATAAAAGATGCAGGGGAATTGGTTAGTCCAAAGGACATAACAACAAATTTTTAGTGACCATACCGAGTCCTGAAAGCGGTTTTCGGGATGTCACTCTCTCGAACCCTGAACTGGTGATACCCAAACCTGAGATCTATCTTGGAGAAACAGTTGGCACCCTGAAGATGATCAAATAAGTCATCAATCCTAGGTAAAGGATATCTGTTCTTGACGGTGACCTTGTTCAACTGTCTATAGTCAATACACATCCGAAGAGAGCCATCCTTCTTCCGGACGAATAGAATTGGTGCACCACATGGAGACTTGCTAGGTTTGATGAAACCCTTATCTAGCCACCCTTTTAAATGCTCCTTCAATTTCCTTAGCTCGGCTGGAGCCATCCTGTAGGGAGGAATAGATATGGGTTGAGTGTCAGGTAGGAGGTCGATCCCTAAATCAATCTCCCTCTCGGGAGGAACACCCGATAGATTATGTGGAAATACCTCAGGATACTAACACACTACGGGGATTGACTGAATAGTCGGGGTCTCGGATGTAGCATCCTTAACCCTAACTAGGTGGTAAATACAACCCTTAGAAATCATTTTCCTAGCCTTGATATATGAGATAAAGCAACCTACAGGTACGACAGAACTACCCTTCCATTCTAAGGTTGGCTCACCCGAAAAGCAGAACTCCACCGCACGGGTTCTATAATTAACAAAAACATAGCATGCAAATAACCAATCTGTTACACCCCGTAAAATTCCCAACACATAGATGGCCTATTCGCGTGTTGGTTAAGAGTATGGGAAGCCATACATGCTAGAAAAAGGCCCGGGAAGAGACCGGAAAAGAAACCTGTCGAACCATCACGGAAGGAGCCGGGGCAGAGCCCCTCCGCGATGGCAAC